>JAJOZX010005959.1:265000-287191 GCA_023014485.1 Bathynomus jamesi
ATTTTAGAGTAAAGAAATTGTCCCGCTAACAAATGACACATTTGTTCCCTGAACATTTTTCATGGTTAGTTGAAATGCCCAACTATCTCTAAAGAAAAGTTCATGGACTGGCAAAAACAGCCCACTGGATTAATTCCAGCCATAATGTGGTCCTTCGAGAACCCTCAGCTCCACCATTTTTGTCTTGTTCTATAATTATCATGAGTATTTTATCCGGGCAACCCAATATTTTCAGCCAGGCATGTATGTATAACTGTATATATATATATATATATATATATATATATATATATATATACAGGGCGTCCCAAAAAAATGTATACACACTTTAACAGCTGATAGCTCAATTGATGTTTCTTTCCTTCCAAGTTAAACCTATTAGAATTAATAATGGCAGTCAGACTAAGCTTTGAACAAAGGAAATTCATTCTAAAATGCTACTGGAAGTGTGAAAACGCAGTTGAAGTGCAAAGACAGTTTAGGAGGGAGTTTCAAACAGATCCACCAACGCGACTTACCATCACTCGAATTAGAGATAAGTTTGAAGCCGATGGAACTGTTCAGAATGTCCACAAGAAGCGTTCCGGAAGACCACGGACATCGACAAGCCCCACAAAGCAAGAACGAGTACTGGAAACGTATCACCAAAGTCAAGAAAATCTGTGCGACAAGCGAGTCGTGAGGTAGGAATTTCAGAATCGTCTGTCCAACGCATTTTGAAGCGCTGTCAATGGAAAAGTTACATTCCAAGATTAGTCCATGCTATTAATGAAGATGATCCGGACCGAAGAGTGGAGTATTGCGAGTGGTACTTGGCACGATGTGGATGTGGATTGGACGAAGGGGTTTCGTAGAATACCCTCCGCGTTCACCAGACCTCACACCACTAGACTTTTTTTATGGGGATACTTAAAAGACAAAGTCTACGCTATAAAACCTGCAACAGTCGCTGAATTGAGAGCAGCCATTGAACGAGAATGCACACAAATACCAAACGAAATGTTTCGTGATGTTTGCGATTCCATTGCTTCGCGTTATCAGCAGTGCCTGGACCAGAACGGACGTCAGTTTGAAAACAGGCGTTGACAAAACAATTAAATAAAGTGTGTATACATTTTTTTGGGACGCCCTGTATATATATATATATATATATATTATACGAGGGCCACTCAAAAGGTGGGGCAAAATATATATATTTTTTTTTCCAAGTTTCTTTGTAAGTTTCAGAAATTTTGTACACAAGTAGTTACAGACCTTTTTTACAAGTTTTTATTTTTCCACATAGTCTCCATCCTTTTCTACGGCTTTCATCCACCTCGAAACAAGTGCCTTTATTCCTTGCTGGTAAAAGTCCACTAGGTTCCGTTGGAGCCACCTCTTAACTTCCTCAACAACCTCATCGTCACTCTGAAACTTTCTTCCACGAATAGCATCCTTCATTGGCCCAAACAAATGGGAGTCTAAAGGTGCCAGATCCGGGCTGTATGGAGGGTGGGGTAACACAGTCAAGCGTATTTTTGTGATGGCCCCTCTTGTTTGCAAACTGTTGCGTGGTCTTGCGTTATCGTGCAAAAGAAGGACGTCTTCCAGTTTTCTCTCCGGTCGAACTCACTTTGTCACTGGAGTCTCTGTAGGGTAGCAATATATGCCTCTGAATGTTGATTGTTTGTCCTTTCTTCATAATGTCCACCAGAATCACCCCTTTCATGTGCCAGAAGATGGTGGCCATAACCTTTCCTGCAAAGGGAACCATTTTGAACTTTTTCTTGCGTGGGGAGTCTGCGTGATGCCACTCCGTGGATTGGCGTTTTGTTTCAGGTTCAAAGTTGTGTACCCAAGTCTCATCCCCAGTCACAATTCGTGAAAAGAAGTCATCCCCTTCTGTCTCGTATCCAACCAACGACTCGGAAGCAATTTCTTTTCTTTGGGCTTTGTGATCTTCAGTCAGTTGGCGAGGAACAAACCATGAACACACTTTTGAGTATCCCAGTTGCTGAATTATCGTATTCCCACTTCCTTCACTAATCCCTAGCTCCAGTGATAGCTCCTTGTATGTGACGCGCCGATTTGATCGAATGATGCTGTTAGCACGTTGCACAGTGAGAGATGTCACAGCCGATGCCGGGCGACTGCTGCGTGGCTCATCATCATCCCTCTCTCCGATGATCTCGCACGTTTAGACCAGTGTCCAACTGTGCTTCGATCAACAACAGCATCTCAATGAACGTTTTGTAGACGTTTGTGAATATTTCCAACTGTTTCCTTCTCTGCGGTTAAGAACTCGATAGCAGGTCTCTGTTTACGACGCACATCACTGTCAGACGCCATTTTCGAAACTGCGTTAACCATCGGTTTTATACAAGGGCGTTTAAAAGCGGTTTTATACAAGGAGGGAAGGTTCAAACTGGAAAAATCCCGTTTTGTGAATCGCAGAAAGTTCAAACTTACGGCCCAAAAGACATTTCAGCCCCATGGCCTATTATTTAGCTAATAAAAAATGGTGGGCAAAATATATTATGTGCTCCTAGTATGTATATATATATATATATATATATATATATATATATATATATATATGCACTAGAATCACAAAATAACACGTGACCTTATTAATAAGCAAACAACCACAAGGAAAAGGAAACACAAAGTCCGAAAGCGCTCGGACTTTGTGTTTCCTTTTTCCTTGTGGTTGTTTGCTTATATATATATATATATATATATATATATATATATATATATATATATATATATATATATATATATATATGATTTATTACATAAACTTATTGAAGTGTTACTACTTAAACATTTTATACAGATATATCCATATGGTTTTAGTAAAAATATTGCAGGAATAGAGAAACACATTGCTGATAAATAAACTTTAATGAAAGTCATACTTGTATTGATTCTTAGAAAAATCAAGGTAAATTTGCGTGTGTAAATGAGGGGTACCTGCTTTCTGCTATACTTAAATCAGAGGCAACCATAAAATTATAATAGTTTTTAAACTTTAAACATATACAATAAATGTAATTGAGTCACTTTAATAAGCTAAATTTCACAGAAAAGTACAGCATTGAAGACTACATTCCTGTCCATTTCCAATTTACATTACACAAGAGTTGATACATATTCGGCCTCTAACGCCCGTAGGCGTTTGAGCACTGAGCCGCATTAGTTGGCCTGAGCTCTGTGCTAGATTTTGGCCCTTCTCACTGAATTGTTACCCTATAAGTGAAGGAAGACATTGAGGTCGTCGGGAGTTCGAGACCTTATGGTGCTGGTTAATAATAATCCTGGAGTTAGATGGCTGGGCCACATTAGTCTGGCCTCAGCACAGTCAGTTCCTGACCCTCATAACTGGTTATTACGCATTAGGCCCTAATAAGTGCCGGTACTCTAAATCCAGTGGAGTTTGAGTAAAATAAGTAAAGTCACTGCTAAAGTAATAAGCCTTGCCCAACTGCAATACTTTCAATCACTAATTACATCTGTGTTAACTCTAGGATAGACAAAGGTGATGCATTACGTAAAGACTACTGTAGGAGGTTAAAATATTTGCGATAATTACTTGAATAATAATAATAATTTAGAGAACTAGAACTTAGTGTTTGGTTTTGTGCATTTAAATTAGGTCCAAGTAAACGAGAGATTTGGAAAAAAAAATGCTTTTTTTGTTTTTTGTTAATTTGAGAACAAATCTTTGGGGTTATGGAAATAAATTTCTATAAGATCCAAACGGATTAATACCTATCAGTATCATTCTTATTCCCATTCGTGGTAAAAGCCAAATAAAAAGAGGTAATATTTCCTAACCTAACCTAACCTAACCTAACCTAACCTGGACTACATTGAGAAAGCTGTGGAAGAGAATGAGAATGGCATGAACTGGCGAGTGGATCAATTTGAGAATTACTTCCTTTCGGATTCTCATTCGTGGATTCCTCACTTTAGGGCTTTAGGGCGTGAATGAAATGGAAATGACATTAAGTGATAAAAAACCTCCTGAACGCACGAAGCAATGAATGCCGACGCCATTACTGAATTTAAACATGAAAAATTCGTTTACATACGTTTTTACAGCTAATAAAGAGTCGGTGGAATGTAATTAATTATTCAAGTACACAGTGTGTCGTTAAACTACTATATATACACATGCTCTCTTTATTTTAATACGATAATAGCGTACTCATGAGTTATTATCATTAAGAAGTATTATTATTTTATACGAATTCATATCAAAATATTTCAAGCAATTGTTCGGTCAAACCATTCACTGCGCACAAGTGATGTTATAATTGTTTGTTTAGGGTACTTCCACCGGGATGGATCACTGGGAGAAAGTCGGTAATAGCTTAACGTCCAGTCCGAACCATGGAACTCCGCTGCATCATCCGTCATCAGAAGTCGGTCAGCCACCCAACGACTAATAAGACCCAACATCGCTTACTGATCTACCGCAAAAAAAAAAAAAAATTAAAAACTCGTCAATTGTGCGTAACAGTGAGGTGTAAATTATTAATTACTGTGACTGCGATAATTATTCTACATGCACCACTGAGTCAAGCGGACTTTAATTCGATAAAAGTATAATTGATTAGTTAACTTTTTACGTGGCAACGCTGTAACTCAGTGGGCAACACTATTTTCCTATAAGGGAAGCGAAAACTGAAGTCAGAGGTTTGGATGCCGATGGTGCTGGCAATAAGAATCGAGAAGTTAGCGTAGTGGGCCGCATTCGTTGACTTGAGCGCTGTGCCAGTTTCTGGCACTCTTTACTAATTATACTATAACCTTTTCTATGCAAAACACTGGATGATCCTCGTATATACATTGTGGATAAAACACGCTACTCATTTCAGATACTAAATCACTCGCTATCGACACTTGCAAAGAAGAAATGTTCTTTTTTCTTTAAAAAAATCTTTCTAAGGTTTGAAAATAAAAACCCACTCTAATAGACAGAGTTTATTTCCACAACAGTTTCGACGCCCACTGGCATCCTCCTCGGGTGGATACACTGTTGTGGAAATAAACTATGTCTATTAGAGTGGGTTTTTATTTTCACTTTTTTCTACGTGAAGGTCAAAATATGAAGTTTTTTGCACTTTCTAAGGTTGAAGATACATTTGTTCTGCATCTAATATTTTCTTTCAATTACTTCTAGATGCAATGAAAGCTCCTGTTTTCATTCCAGCAAACATTTTACAGATTTCTGAAAATGACGATGAGATTCTTACTTTCATCTGTGACAGCAAATATCTACATGAACCATTTCGAAATGGATCAAATTTAACCGGATACGAAATTTACATGGATACGCTTTGTAGATGATATATTCCCCCTTTGGCAAGAGAACTGGAGTCTCCGAGAATTCTTCAACAATATCAAACAGAATGATCAGTATTTACATTACCTTTAAAGTTGAATGGGAAAACACTTTCTCAGTGTTTTCTTCCCCTCGACTTCTGTCTTCATAAAGAAGGGCAGTACAATTTATACTCGTACAGTACTTTGACCGTTAGAAAATTACAAACACAAACGTCCAGAAACATTATCAATTAAAACATCGTACCACAACAAAGAACGTGTCAATTCTTCACTTTACCAATTTTCCACAAATTTTTACAACACTGAAGTCTGCATTACATTTACAACGAAAATGGGTTTATAAAATATTTTAAAAGCTTTTTTTTTTATTGTATTTTAAAGTAAATCTCCAAATATGGAAAAGAAAGGAGCAACATGTACTACTACTACTACTATTACTACTATAAGCGATGAACAAAACACCAACCTAGTCATTACTCCGTTCACACGTTCTTTTATAAACGTTCAACAAACTCAACTGTAAACGGTACAAACATCTTTTATTGGGTAATTACACACACACACACTAAGAAAAAGGCCGCAAACGCGGAATAGGCTGCGCCGATCAAATTGTAATAAACATTATAATGGACAAACAACACACCCTATTAACACACGCGTTATAGGCCATAAATACGCAATAACTACAGATAATAAAATTGGGTATAATAAAAAAACAAGACGCCGCAATGACTTTAAAAACGCCAAAACCATCACGCACGCACAGACTAAATATCTCGCCCATTTTAAGAGTTTAGGCATTTATCCAAAGTACATGTAACTTATCAAACTCGCAGGAAAGTATGAAAG
Source organism: Bathynomus jamesi (assembly GCA_023014485.1). Lineage (NCBI taxonomy): Eukaryota > Metazoa > Arthropoda > Malacostraca > Isopoda > Cirolanidae > Bathynomus > Bathynomus jamesi. The sequence goes on from JAJOZX010005959.1 coordinate 271,184, forward strand.
CATACTCTACAAAATCCAGCTCATATAGTTCAATTGATAACATCGCTTCTCTATAAGGGAAGTAAAACGCTGAGATCGGGGGTTAGACTTTCGATCGTGTTAGTGATTATAATCAATGAGTTAGCACAGCTGGCCTGATGTTCTACCAGTTTCTTGATCAACTAACTCATTTTTACACTCTAAAAGAGCATCCCATTAAAACGTTAATAAATAATCAGAAAGACTGAATGAAGCGGAACTTATCACCATTTTTAAATGAAAGCACAGTAAAACCCAATGCCCATTTTCTGTTCATTTGCATGATATTATTACTGACTTTCAATTCCTTTCGGTTACTGTAACATTTGTTTTGTCAACTAGACAGTACTTATCTTTTTTTCTTGAATTGAGGGCTCCATTCGCTCGGTTGATTGGATATTGGACTCGGTTTCTGAAAGAAGGGCTCGGGTTCAACTCCCAGCGCCGCCGCGATTGGAGTTGGCTCGGTTACCTAATCCATGGTTGTTCGAACTCGGGTAACTCTCGGAGATCAAACCCACCCACCCTAAATAAAGATATGGGGTGTTACCTGTTACTTAATCTTAGATTGGATTTATCATTATACAACACCTTATCACTTATTCATTACACCGTAACCGTACTTAAATAAAATACAAAGAATGAACTTTTTGGTGGGTTCTGGGTGGCGTGAAACCACGGGACAAGGGTTCGAGCCCCACTAAGTCCTAGTTCCCCACTTTAGGTACTTGTTTTCAGGTAGCTTAATAACATTTAGGACGATCAGAAAGTGGTACCATGCTCGACCTAACTAATGCGGACCACTGCTTTAACTTTTACCAGTATAATCGGGGTTCGAACCCGCCCTCAGTCTCTTCGTTTCGCTTTTAGGGAAACGATGTTACCCACTGAGTTACGGACGTTGGTTTCAGCTAGTTTGACCCTTAACTACTTCCTTCCTTGTGCTCATTCTAGAATCTAGATACATTACAAAAGGTCACTTTCATATCAGAATTAATTACTTGCTTGGGAATCACAGAAAAACTTACATTAACCTAGTACCTTCTCTATTTTTTCCGTATATGTTACTACAGCCTTTATCTATGCACTCTTAACACTTAGCCTGAAGAGGACATGTGGCGGTTGGGTCGAAACGTTGTTACATTTTTTTTGCCATTTTGCCTGCAAGAAAAATGTATTTTTATTTAACCAAATCACTATATATATATATATATATATATATATATATATATATATATATATATATATATATATATATTATATATATATATATACACACACACACACACACACACACTACGTTCCAAATTATTAAGCAGATTGCATTTTCTCCAATGTTTTCAAAAGTTTTTCACCGATTTCAGTGAAATCTATAGCAAAAAATTAATATATATGAATGGGCACGTCAGTACGTGAAAACAGATTTTAATAATGTATTGTTAACGATGAATGAAGAGCAACCCTTGAGGTCTGATGGTTGGTCAAGAAGATGGATTGCTAGGGGTCAATCTCTACCATGGAATGAGGTTTTCTTTTAGAAAGTTTGTGTAAGACTGGGCATTCATTTTTACACCATCAGGCACTCTGTATGGGACAGCTACTTTCATTGCCTATCAATCCTGCCCAAAACATGACACTACCTCCACCTTGTTGGCGTCTTAATCTCGATGGTAGAAATTGGCTCTCAGCAATCCATCTTCTTGACCAACCATCAGATCCCTCAGGGGTTGCTCTTCATTCATCGGTTAACAATACAGTATTAAAATCTGTTTTCACGTACTGACGCGCCATTCAACACGCTGCTTCTTGTACCTGGGTGTTAATGGTGACTGAATCGTAGGTTTACACGTTTTGCCAATTGTTTGGAGGATTCCACATCGAGATGTTCTTGGTACATTATGTATGCCAGCCTGCTCAAAAACCTCTTTACTTGAGGACAATGGATGATTTGCAATTTGCGCTTGATTACAGATATCTGCCGCCTTGTCACTTTTCTTATAGCTCCTTTATCACTTCGCTTCCTCAGTTTGGAACCCTCCGCTACAAACTTCTTTACAGTTCGATAAGCCCTGCCAAACTGCTTCGCAATTTCAATAGATTTTATTTTCAGCGAGTAACTTGACTATTTTTCTTTTCTCAGTTAATGTTAAATCCTTCTTCTTACCCATTTTCACCATTTAGATCCGTAAATAGAATACTTGCTTAATAATTCGGAACAGATATTTTACATATTTTTCAATAAAAAGAGAGAATTATTTTAATTATCAAAATATTTTATCGAAATGAATACCATCAGTGCTGCTATATATAGTAATTATTTGCTATAAATTTCATTGAAATCGGTGAAAATTTTTTGAAAACATTGAAGAAAATGCAATCTGCTTAATAATTTGGAACGTAGTGTGTGTGTATATATATATATATGTATATATAATTTTTTCAATGCTAGAGATACAAATGTTTATAACTTAAATGTAAGTGGAGAAAAAAGGGGTTTACTGCCTTTTCACAAAACATACATCCATTCAGCGTACCAGCAGCTCGCAGCATCATTGCTAAATGCATAAAGGTACAACTAGGCCAGTAACGAGATTCCCGTACGCGGCTCATCACAAATGGAAGAAACAATGTTCATAATCAAATAAACAGGCTAATTCCTATATATTTTTTGTGCCTATGTTGTTAGATACACACACACACACACACACACACACACATATATATATATATACGTTTTCTTTGTGAAATGTAGTGGTTCTAAAGAAAAGTAATGTTTGTTTTGAAAGAATTTTGAAATGGAAAAAGTGAAGAATGCTGAAAACGGCTCCATTCTTTTCAAATAAAAAAAATATTTCAACGACCGTAAATGAAATACAATAATAATAATAATAATAATAATAATGGTGGTAGTATCAATATTAGTACTAACAATTATTCCAGACAAAACTTCCTGGACACTTTTCAGAATTCAGAAAAACCGATTTTTGTATTCGTTTCATTTATGTAGAAGAAGAGAAGGGCATTAAAGTGCTTTGTTGTCGTTAGGTTCTTGAGTTCGTCCGCGAGTTTAGGAGTTTAGAAGAACTTTCCTTTATCTGATAAATGTCAACAAAATTAGTGGTCAATCCGAACTTGTGAAAATCTCCGAGTAATTCGTCGAGAACTTTTCCCTTACACACACACACACACACACACACACACACACGTGTGCGCATCTCCGCATAAGCAGGGTACCGATTTTTTTAAATCCATGTATTTAAAAAAACTAATCAACAGAACCTAATTAAACTTAGTCTAAACTTACTGCTATCGAACCGAAAAGGGCATAATAAGCAGGGTTGGTAAAAACCCAGCAAAAACCCAACTACCCAGCAAAAAAGCAGCTGGGTTTTTGGGTTTTTGGTTGGTTTTTGCCAACCCTGAATTAATAAGTGTTTCAGGCACAATGTAAGGATTCGGAGGGTGATTTCTATTAAGTCATTAAATAGTGAGATACTCGCTAATTTAACCTAATCTAACCTAAACAAAAATTTCCAATAACGCATAAAGTAAACACACCTGTTTGTCCTATAATGTCAGCCACTAATAATTCAAATTATGCAACCAACCAAATACTTAACACAAACCAACCAATTAGCTTCCTTTCCGAAATATTTCCCTTAAATGTGAGTTAAACACCATGATTGAAGAAGATGCCAAATTTAAATTCTTAACACTTGTTCAATTGTATATTCTGTGTATTTATTATAGAATTAAATTGCATTATTTAATTCGATTATATACTTATTTAAAAAATTTGATTTTAGACACTGACGATGGAAATGGAATATTTCCGAGATGTTTTTCCTTTTATATATATATATATATATATATATATATATATATATATATATATCATCGGCCCCGGCGCAGCAAAACCCAGCTGTTCATCCTTCCACACAATAAAGAAAGTGGTTGGTAGATAAATGGGTACCCTAGGTGGCCTAGTGGTTAAGACACCTGGCTGATGGTGGGGCGTAGTTCGGATTCCACGTTAAACTGTATGGCTATGGTAGAGTGAAAAGCTTGACCTTCGTCAGAATGAGCAATTCGGGCGGAAGCTAACCAAAGGTTATATATACACAATGGATAGCAACGCTGAATACGAATTCACCTGTTCGATTCGAGGCTATGGCAGAGGGCACTGAATTTATCCAGTTGTTCAACCTTTCATACAAAAAGATTGACTGTTAGATAAATTGGTACTCTGGTAGCCTAGTGGTTAAGACACTGGGCTGCTGATCAGGAGGTCGTAAGATCGTGTTCGGCCGAGGACTTTGTAATATCTGACCACCCTTGGTGGATCGTGGTTTGGATTCCACATTAAACTGGAGGTTTCAGATGAGACGACAAGCTTGACCTTCATCAGACTGAACAGTTCGATAGAAAGCAAAACCAAGGTTAGGAAGGTATAGTATAGATAGATAGATAGATAGATATCATATATAGAGAGATAAATATAGATAGATATCCTTACCCTGAAAGACTACAATTTCCACGATATGAAACAACATCAAATCATAATTCAAAATGAGTTTTGTAATTGCCAGGAAGCGAAGATAAGAGAATCCCCGTTTAGAATGCGAGATAAGTAATGAGATGCGAATGGAGATAGGCTCATGAAGAAAGGTGTGCATGCTGACGGAAAATCATTCGTTTTCAGTTCCAAGTAAGAGACTCTTTGAGTATCCAGTGTGTGAAGGATTATGCTGAAGTCTATCTTTAAGATAAAGTAATCATGTCAAATCTTCGTCTTCTTCTTCTTCTTCTTCCTTCTTTTACTTTTGTTTATCATCTTTAATTCTCACCAAAATTAAGTTTCCTGTTGCTAACCTAGAGTGGATCTCAGTGCTTTTGTTAGTTTGCAGTTCTGTAGCAATATACATTTTTCGAACCCGCGTCGAATGGTTTCAGCTTCATCCTTCTCACCCATCACGCCATCCAGAACCCCAGAAAAGTTCATTCGAGAAAGACTAATATTTACGTTAAAACCAAATGACGCGGATTTGAGCTCTATTAGCTCCTAGTCTCTCATTTTAAGGCCTTTTCTCTTTTTAGAATTATACGCAATCGTAAGCAGTTGATTTTTAAATTTTTTCATTTTCTTTCATATATAAGAATGGAAGCTCCATTTGAAAGCAGACTTTATACTTTATTGGCACTATTTAAATGTCTTTAAATACTCTAATTAGTTTTCCTTTCCCTAAAATAAGTCGAAGTTTTTCAAGTGAATACATATCTAGTTCAGCTAATTTTTCCTAAAATATTTTACTTCTCAGTTTTGGATTCATTTTGGTTGTTCTAGCCCAGGGGTCACCAACCTTTTTTTTGTTCACCGCCCACATTTACGATTTTTTGAAAATTAAAAAAGCTTATCGCCCACCTTAGATCAAAAAGAATAAATCAACATAATCGATAAAATAAATAATGAAATAAATGTTTAATTACCTTTAATGTGAGCCCATTAGTGGGCGCTACCGCCCAGATTGGTGAACCCTGTAATCTAGTCGAACTCTTTCTAACTTATCAGTGTCTATTCTCAAGTATAGGCTGTCTAACTTAGAGACAACCTAGGGTAGGCCGACTGTATATCAAGAGACCTAGGTCTTAAGCTAAGTCAGGGTTACAGACTGGTTCTTACTAGCCAAGGTCTAGCCAAATAAATACAATTAATAGGTGCATAGAATAAACTATGAGATGTTAATAGAACATAGAATAAACTAATAAATGCCCAAATGTAATAATTGTTTTCTCTTCTTTTTGAAATAACCTATAAGTACGAACAATAAATAAACTGCGTCACAACTTCAAAATATTTTTAATCCCAACGCGCATGCGTCCATGCGCAAAAAAAATTAGAAAATTAACTTATTATAAAGGGTGATCCAGAGAAATGGGACCCAAAAGAAACCCCCCCTGTAACTCTTAAAGTATAAGTCCTTTTATAAAATCATATGCATCATTCGAAAGAGGATAGTTACAAGTTTGTACAGGATTGTATAGGTTTTGACAATACAAGACAAGATAAGATACAAAACAAAATAAAAGTGTTAGTTAAACTAACCCTTCAAGATGACTGCATGGACTGTGGAACAGCTGCGTTTCATAACTGAGCAATATTATGAGCATGGAAGAAGTGTAGTTTCAGCTCAAAGATCTTTCAAGACAAATTTTCAGATGTCAAAATCACCTTCTAAGAAAGTAATCCGTCGGTGTGTCAGAAATTTGTCCCTAACTGGCAGCATTGGAAAAAGAAAACCAACTGGAAGAGTGCGCACAGCAAGGATAGACAAGATCATTAACAGAACTCATGAAATTGTACAGGATAATCCTAACATAAGCATCAGACGTGCTTCTCAGCTGTTAGGAGTTGGATATGGAACAACAACACACCGTATATTCAAGCCAAATTTAATGCTCTTTCCATAAAATTTAAACAGTGCAACAACTAAACGATGGAGATTTCGCACGAAGACGACAATTCTGTCAATGGATCCAACAGAAGGTAAATGACACCACCAATTTTCTAGCAACTTTGATTATGTCAGACGAAGCCCATTTTCACTTGAATGGAACTGTAAAAAACAAAATTGTCGTTTCTGGGCAACAGAAAATCCATTGAATATTACCGAAGTCCCGTTGCATAGTCAGCGTGTAACTGTTTGGTGTGGTCTTACTGCATCTCAAATCATAGGGCCGTACTTTTTCGAGGATTCCACCGGAAACACGGTCACTGTAAATGGTGATCGCTACGAAAAAATGTTGACCGATTTCCTTATTCCTAAATTAAGAGATCTTTGTCTAGAAAACCACTGGTTCCAACAAGACGGAGCTACCTGCCATACCACGAGGAACTGCATGGCAGTTTTGCGTCAAACGTTTCCAGGCGAGTTAATCTCAAGATTTGGAGACGTTGAATGGCCGGCAAGGTCTCCGGATTTTTCTCCCTTAGATTATTATCTCGGGATATTTAAAGAGTAGGGTCTACAGAAATAACCCAACGACTTTGCAAGAATTGAAGGCCGCCATCACAAATGAGATACAGGCCATACCACCGCACACTCTTGCAAAAGTGATGCAGAACTTACAAGCGAGAACACTGGAATGCTTGGCAACTAATGGAGCACATTTGAAAGGAGTCATTTTTAAAAAATAAATATTTCATAATAAACTTGTAACTCAACTCTTTCGAATGATATATAGTTTTTATGAAAGGAATTAAATATTAAGAATATTTGGCTTTTTTTTATGGCTCCCATTTATCTGGATCACCCAGTACAAAGGAAATGTTCAATTTCTACGCCTTTATATATTTGAAACATTTAAGTGCCATTTTCATAGATTTGAAGGACCTTTTCCAGTTTGTGTACCGTTTTTCATATAATTTATTTTTGAGAATATTTTTGTTAAAACTAACGAAAATATCACGACTTAACCTAACCAATTATCAAGAGCGTACAGTTGATCTATTAGTAAATAGTAAATACTATTCCAGAAACAAACCATGTTATAATTAATAATAGATCAACTGTACGCCCTTGATAATTGGTTAGGTTAAGTCGTGATATTTTCGTTAGTTTTAACAAAAATATTCTCAAAAATAAATTATATGAAAAACGGTACACAAACTGGAAAAGGTCCGATTTGAAATATCTAATAAACAATTCAAAATAGCTATTGTTTATTTAAGAAAGCTAAATTGTTCATGAGATGTCGAGTAGACGTTTCATATATATAACCTAACCTCTACTACCATTTCGAGTGTAATGTGCTTATTTAATCTTAAAGTTGGTTCGAAAAAGTGTACATCAACTTCAATTTTTCGTTCATAACAATGAGAGTTTACGACAAACGTTCATAGAACGTTTCGTTTCTAGACGTTTTATGAAGGTTTATAAACGTTTTCTGAAAATATATGAACGTTTCAATACATCAAGTTTTCTGAACGTCCATGAACTTTTTCGTACGTTTTATGAACGTTTCTACACGTTCTCTAAACATTTCTAAACATTTCTAAACATTTCCAAACGTTTAGAAACGCTTATGAACGTTTCTAAACATTTTCTGAAAGTTAATGAACGTTTCCTAAAGGTACGTTTGTTTCTGAGGTACAGATATAAATAATGTGATAGCATATATGAAAGTTGAAAATGAGGTACACAGATATTATTTTCCCTCAAATAAAGCGGATGAAACGAAAGAATATAGCGAAAGCTTCATTCAGGTGTAGAAAGTTGAGAGATTAATGTTTGTTTAAGAGTGAATGCATTCATCTTTTAACTTTCTCGGAAAAGATTTCTGATGAGTTTGACTCATTGATTTTCTACAGTAGTGTTCGAACTTATTTTCTTTATTGGCAACAGTCAATAGTTTTGTAGCATAAAAAAACAACTTTGGTCACACAATCCAAAATGTACAATTCCGGAAGAAAGTTTAATTACAATAAAACGTTTCTTAAAAAAATTATTAATCGTCCACGCACGCACGGTAGTACGTGAACAAATCTTTCTCGATCCCGACCAGCACTTCGCGGACGGCTCTTCTGAAGGCTATAAATTTTTCAAATGAAACTACACTATACACACTTTATACCAAAAGGTAGTAGAGGACGTCGTCGCGAATAATTTGATGTAAACATCGAATAAATTCATTCATTACAAAGAAGATTAGAGCAAAATTTATGTGGCCAAAATGTAGTTTAGCCAAGTAAACCATCCGTCATCGTGACGTTGTGCGGAGTTTTTACGTTGAGAAGAGTGATAAGCTCTGCCCAACGGAGCTATTTCACAATTTGTGTTTGTGAAAAAAAATAATAAATAATTTTATGCTTCTAATCATGCCACACTTGTAAAAAATATTATACTCTTTTGTGAAATCGAGGAAAGAAAGTCATTTAAATTTACAAAAATATCACAACCATAAAAATTTTGAGCTTCACATCCAAAGCCAGTGAGACCAAATTTGTGAAGCTGCAATCAAAATGTAAGTGGTTCGTGAGCGTAAAGTAAATGTTAAGTTCTCACTAGCTTATAAAGTAAAAATCTCTGTCCAGAAGGTAGGGTGAACTAATTTTGTGCAAAATTGTGTTTAAAATAAAAGGCGTTGCCTACAAAAATCATAGACTAGTCTGAAAAAGCATCCTGCAAAAAGGCAAATCTTTTTTGTGTGCATAATAATAAATCTTAAAAAGGACAGGACAAGAATAACACTCAAAAAACATTTGGTGTTAAAAATTCAAAGTTAAAAAAATGAAAAATATTTAGCGCAGCCCTTAGAAAGAATTCACTATAATTCACCATCATGTCACCATAATTCATGTTCGTCTGTCTGTCTGTCTGTGTCTGTGTCTGTCTGTCTCTCTGTCTGTCTGCCTGATTCCTTTTCAGGTCCAAACGGCTTGACTAATTTTCATAAAACTTGGTGACGACACCGTGAGAAATCCATGGAGTTAGAGGCGTCGATTGCTCTAAAATAGTGGGGGGGGGGCGACACTTCGCCTTCAAAAGAGCGAATCAAACAATACTCTGCGTAGCTGTTGCTACAAATGCTACGTACAATTATTAAAATGAAAATTGACTTCTAAATTCCATGATAAATATACACTGGTGTTCATGACAATAATGCGTCCCCCCACCCACCCACCTCCTCAATTGACGCCCATACTTGGAGTATTTTTAGCAACTTTTTTTTCACATCGAGGGTATCCCAAAAATTTAACCCTCCCAAATATTTATCAGTTTAAAAAAGAATGTAGTGTAACCATCAAATTTATTGGCTACTCATCGGAAGCCATGATATCCCGCCAGTAGGACAGACATCTTTGCTAGTATATATAAGCAGAAACAGTATACCTACTAAAATATACATACTGAAACCACTACGAAAGATATATATATATACAGGGTGTCCCATAAGTCCGGCATCATAGGAAAAAAAAAAAAAAGGAAAAACAAAGCTTTTATTTACAGAACGTGCTCAATATGTCCACCATTGTTTTCAATACACAAATTCAGACGTGATACCCAGTCAGCAAGCACACGGTGAATGATGTCAGGAGTAATGGTGTTACATGCCCCAATAATGCGCTGCCGCAAATGTTCAACACTCCTAATTTTCTCTGCGTATACCAGCGCTTTCAAGTGGCCCCAGAGATAAAAATCTAGTGGCGTGAGATCCGGGCTTCTAGCTGGCCATTCCACAGGCCTCGACGTCCTATCCAATGACCAGGGAATTATTGGTACAGGTATTCCCTTACTTGGGTGCTGTAATGTGCAGGAGCGCCGTCTTGCTGGAACCATGTTGGGAAATTTCCTTCTTCGTTCAAGACAACTGGGAAATGCTTCTTCCTTGAGCATACGTAGGTAGGTGCCTCCAGTGACATGTTCATCGAAAAAGAGGGGGCCTATGATGCGATCCTTCCAAATGCCACACCATACCATCACCCGAATGCACCTTGTTCCTTTGAAGAGGTATACCAGGGGGGTTGTTTTGAGAACAGTAGCGGGTGTTCTGTCGATTTACCTCACCATTTCCATAACAAACAGCCTCGTCACTGAACAGAATGGTGGACGGGAAATTGGCATCCAGAGCATATGAATTATGGTTTGTAGAAATAGAAAAATATGAATTTCTCCTATGATGCCGGACTTATGGGACACCCTGTATATATATATATATATATATATATATAATATATATATATATATATATATATATATATATATTATATATATCTATATACACACACACAAAACTCTGTGTATCTTAACGTCTTATGGTCGAGTGGGCAAAGTAAAAGCTCGCAAAATTTGAATTTTCTGGGCATTGGTTCGAATCTTACCGAAGTAAGGTAAATTTAATTGAAACGTATTTAATCTTAAAACTTAAGTGTGCTGTTAGTATGTTGTTCCTGATTATCATGAACTTGATATGCGTATAATTATATTCGGTTAATGAAAATAAACTAAAATGGTATTTACTTGACATTTCCACCAATAGATGGCACCACCCACATCGATTAAATTATTTTCAACGAATCAATTCCCCAAAAGGTACTTCATCCAGCATTGAAGTTTAATGAAAAGAGTATCACCACCTGAGGGCAATTCTTTGATGAAAGAATTTCCCACAGCTTGATGAAGATTCTAGTTTCAGTGTACATGTTAAAAGCTGCCGCTAAATGTTTTTTGTTTTTGAACTTTGAATTGTTAACGCCAAAATTTTTTTTTGTTATTCTCAGAATATTCTGTTCTTTTTAAAGTTTATTATTATGCACACAGAAAAAAAAGTTTTCCTTTTTGCAGGACGCATTTTTAAGACTAACCATTACTAATGATTGGGTTTTGTTTTTGAAAGTTTATTACTGTCATCAAAATAAATAAAGTATCCAAAGAAATACAGAATTTTACCAATTTGTAATTTTTTATGCAGGCGAACTGTTTCCTGAATATATATATATATATATAACACTGCCCAACAAAAACATTTTTGTTGCTGGTGATTTAATTCTAAGACCTGTGTCTGGATAATATTGATGTGCTGATTTCAAAAATCACCTTAGATTTTGTCCATCACATCAGGTTTTCGTGCAATGTGCAATGCAATATGTCTATTTTGGGTGATCCATGAAGGGCGCTTATCAAAATTGATGATTTTTGAGACCTGTAACAGCTGTTTTGCTGTTAAAATTTTATCTGTGGAATACGCACATCTGTGCATTAATCTAAAGGTCATGTACAACATATTAAAATCTTGGGTATCTGTGATTTCCCCAGGTGTGAGCGTGACGTCATGATCATGGATTCATTTTTGCTTATTTAAACACTTTTAATCACTTTATGCGTCAATATTACCATTGTATATTAAAGTTCACTCCTGCACAATTGTTTACTTTTCCATGCTGATTCTGAGTATGTAAAAACTTATTTTTTGAAAAGAAAAAAAATTGGGCATAACCCTGCCAAAATGCGATATCTCCGTATTTGATTGCTCGAAAACCTGACGTGATAGGCAAAAACTAAGGTGATTTTTGAAATCAGCACACCAAAGTTACCTAAAAACAGGTGTTAGAATTAAATCAGCAAAATTGGTGTTGGGCAGTGAATATATATATAGTTTGAGTTGTTAAATTCATTTCATATAAAAATTTCATGAAACCTTTCAAATTTTAGATTTGTATTCATGGCTTGGTCGTCGATAGAACCGAAGTTCATATTTGATAATTTGGTTTTGGGATTCTTTATCTGGTTTTGTTTTATAGTTTTGTATATATTTTGTATATATTTTGTATATAGTGGTTTTGTATATACATTATGTCGTATACATTGTTTTTATTAGAATAAAAGAAATGCAAAATTTTTGACCAGTAAATTTCAAAGGTCACGTGATATTTATAGAGGTTTAATATAAACCCTTCCTTTTTTTGTACAAGTTTTTTAATTATATATATAGGGAGAGAGAGAGAGAGAGAGAGAGAGAGAATAGAGGTGGAAGGGGGTATATATGCATTTTTTAGGTAAAAATAAATTTAAGTAAAAGCCGTCATGCAAAATATATTTCTTTGTTTTTGTAAGAGAGAAATGTTTACAGAAAGTGTTCTGTTGAAGTTTGTGGCAGTTTCTCTTGATATCCTATCTTGAAGATACGATATCCCATAAATCTGATGTTTTCACAGGTAACGAAAGAGGAAGAAGGGAATTCTTAATAATGAAACTTCCTGCATGCGAGCAAGCACATCACGAGCCAGAGTCGGTTTTTGAGAACGCAAAAGAAACGTATAAAGTCGAACCACCCTTCAGAAGGCTGTGAATTAAAAGTCATTTTGCATTAACTCTTTAACGCACAGCGGTCACTTTACTGCGTTCACGCCAGACGATTTTACTCACTCGTAGAGAAAATATCTGTGGAAGAAACGGTTAAAATGTCGATGAATTATCACATTTAGAAATCAAAGTAATAATAATAATAATAATAATAATAATAATTTTTTGCCATTCTGTGGTCTTAATAGGGAATTGAATTTTCACACACACACACACACCACACACACAAAACACACACACACACACACACATATATATACTATATATATACATACTCGTATATATTTACTGTGCATGGTGTATAATGTTTTCGATTTCCAGATTTGATTTACGACTCTGGTAGGCTCCTCGCAGCACACCCATCTGTTTATCCTTCCGTTGATAAATGAGTACCATAAAAATTACCCCAAGTAAGCGGGATGCTGCAGGGGGTTAAACACAGGCCAATCCTAAACATTTGTTAGTGTGTGTGTGTGTGTGTGTGTGTGTGTGTGTGTGTGTGTGTGTATATATATATATAATAATAATAATAATAATAATAATTTTCCTTTACACCCTTAGCATACGTACTGTACAGTAAATAATAAATATTAGTATTGTTAAATTTTAATAGCAAATTTACATTATTGTTTAACCAGCCTTAACTTACTTTGACCTGACCTTTTAAATTCATTTGGAATTACCTTTATTATCTCTCTCTCTCTCTCTCTCTCCTCTCTCCTCTCTCTCTCTCTCTCTCTCTCTCTATATATATATATAATATATATATATATATATATATATATATATATACTGTACATACAGGGTCTCGGTAAAATAATATCGTGATTTTATTAAGTGGCTTAACATTAAAACTCGGATATCATTTTCTGGTTCACCTTTACAGTATATATGAGTACAAAGCGTATGGTGAGGTGTTTGAAAGTAATGTGACGCGGTTATGTTTACTCTTCACGATATTCCAAACACTTTCTAGGGAAAAAAACAACTTTTTGCGACTTGTGACCACAGTTTATGACAAAGTTATGGATTATAATCCACTTCGGGATTATACGTCGAGATTATAAAAGGAATTGGAAAGTCGTTTATTATCTCGTATCCTTACCGGCAATCGTATTATGCTCAGAAAGACGTTTATTTGTGATTAATTACACTATATTTATATATCACTTATGGTTACGTGCCACTTTCACTATTTTTATGTAATATTTTCTATTTAATATATGATAAATCATTCAATTTACAATTCTGTAACATTTTGTGAACTTTATATTGTTTATTATTGTCATTATTATTATTTATTATTATTATTTATTATTATTTATTATTATTATTTATTATTATTAATTTATTATTAATTATTATTATTATTATTATCATTATTATTATTATGTTGTCACTATTACTATTACTTGCCAATTTCATTATTTTTATGTAATAAATAAACTAAATGTTATTAATTTTGCCTAAAACGCTTCCATGCTTCCACGGCATATTCAGATGAGAGTGTTGTGAATGTATAATGTCATAACAAATATCTAAAAATTGTAAAACGCTGTTATTTGTTTTCTTTTTTTAATAAAGTCTTGAATCTTGAAATAGAGGAATTCTCTCTCTCTCTCTCTCTCTCTCTCCTCTCTCTCTCTCTCTCGCTGAACCAGTGGTTGCCCACCAGGATGTTGCTGGAGGGTTACTGGGGTGACGTGAGATGGGGTAGTTCGAGACGTAATAACATTTGAATAAAAATGAAATAAAAATTGCATAAGAAAAGTAATCAGGAAATTCTGTCCAGAAAAGTAGGGTCAGATATCACAAATTGACTTTACTAATTGATTTTACTAATCTAGTTGACTTAATTAATTGACTTTACTTTCATCATCGGAGGAAGAAGAGTTAAGTCGGTGCGGTGCCGCAAGAAATTTAGGCACTTTTTAGGGTGCCACGGTTAGAAAAGATCGTGAAACACTGCTCTAATGGCACAAATAAAAACAGTGCGATCCAGAGTTGTCTCGAACCCTGGAAAACTAAAATTCAAATAATAAGCTTAAAATATATCCACAAGAAAAATGGAAGAAAAATTCTTCCGAGTACTTTCGAGTTCAAGCAATTTTCCTTTCAGAAAATAAAAGAGGGAAAACAGTGTATTCACATTTAAATCTAAATGAAAGCTTGCAAACATCTTAATCCGTTAACGACGGATATTTTTGCACACAAAGGAAAGTATTTTGTTGACTCAAACAAAAATAAACGCATTTCAACAAAGTTTTTGTTTTATATTTAGACATCAAAATTTTTGTTTCGTCTTACAAAAAGAATTTTTTTGTTAATAAATTGTCGCAGTAAACACATATTTAGTTGACTGAGCAAAATCTGCGTTTGTTTGTTTGTTTTAAATAACAATTTGTTTAAATTAAACATGAATTACGCTAATTTTCGAATTACGAAAATATCTAATTTATTTGTTTATTTTTTATAATCAGAATTTCTTCACTTAACTTTAATTTAGCTTGAACTTAGCTTAGAATTTCTTCACTTAATTTTAACTTAACTTTAACTAGCTTAGAATTTCTTCACTTCACTTTAACTAGCTTAGAATTTCTTCACTTCACTTTAACTAGCTTAGAATTTCTTCACTTCACTTTAACTAGCTTAGAATTTCTTCACTTCACTTTAACTAGCTTAGAATTTCTTCACTTCACTTTAACTTAGCTTAGAATTTCTTCACTTAACTTTACCTTAGCTTACTTATTCTCTTATGAACATTATATATGCAGAAATAAACATGAAAATATTTTTACCCGAACCGGATCCGAGCAGCTTTCACTGAGATTCTTCACACAACGAACAGTGTTTTACGGACGCGTTTCATAAAATGGATATTTGTAGTTTTGTTCTACAATACAATTTTATTAAATTATTTCCAGGTGAAAAATTTTATATTTGCATTTAAAAATTTTATATTTAGAAGAAAGTAAAGAAATGCCTTTTTTTTTTTTCAATAAACCAACAAATATTAACCGTTTATGGACGGGTAAATGCATGCAAATATTGATGCATGAGTTGTCGGTCGGAAATATAATTCATTGGTGTTTATATAAATCAGCATTCACAGTAAAATTCTACAGTAACA
>JAJOZX010005960.1:0-284378 GCA_023014485.1 Bathynomus jamesi
TATATATATATATAATATATTATATATATATATATATATACTATTAATATATATATATATATATATATATATATATATATATATATATATATATATATATATATATATATATATATATATATAGGGTGTCCCATAAGTCCGGCATCATAGGAGAAATTCATATTTTTCTATTTCTACAAACCATAATTCATATTTTTCTCTTTCTACAGGCCATAATGTCTGTGAGCAAGGAAGAATGAATCCAGATAATTCTACTCATAGGAAATCGGAGTCAAAGAGAGGCCGCTGCTGAATTTAAGACTGCATCCAGACCGCGAGCCAATAACACAGAGTTGTGTTAGCAGACTTGTTGCAAAGTTTAAGGAAACAGGATCCATAGAAGATAAACCACGCAGTGGACCTTCAAGGAGGTCCACTGACGATGATAGAGCGACTGCTATCCTGGCTCATTTTAACAGAAGTCCCAATAAGTCTCTTCGGCGATTGTCCGCCGAGACAGGAGTGTCGAAAAGTAGCATCCATCGCATTCTTCAGGCTCACAAATGGCATCCATCGCATTCTTCAGGCTCACAAATGGCATCCATATAAACTTCAGATCCTACAGAAATTAAGCGAAGATGATCCCGACCGGCGGATGGGATTTTGTGAATGGGCTACGGGACAATATGCTCGGTATGCCAGTTTCCCGTCCACCATTCTGTTCAGTGACGAGGCTGTTTTTTATGGAAATGGTGAGGTAAATCGACAGAACACCCGCTACTGGTCTCAAAACAACCCTCACTGGTATAGGCATTTGGAAGGATCGCATCATAGGCCCCCTCTTTTTCGATGAACATGTCACTGGAGGCAGCTACCTACGTATGCCCAAGGAAGAAGCATTTCCCAGTGTCTTGAACGAAGAAGGAAATTTCCCAACATGGTTCCAGCAAGACGGCGCTCCTGCACATTACAGCACCCAAGTAAGGGAATACCCGTACCAACAATTCCCTGGTCATTGGATAGGACGTCGAGGGCCTGTGGAATGGCCAGCTAGAAGCCCGGATCTCACGCCACTAGATTTTTATCTCTGGGGCCACTTGAAAGCGCTGTTATACGCAGAGAAAATTAGGAGTGTTTAACATTTGCGGCAGCGCATTATTGGGGCATGTAACACCATTACTCCTGACATCATTCACCGTGTGCTTGCTGACTGGGTATCACGTCTGAATTTGTGTATTGAAAACAATGGTGGACATATTGAGCACGTTCTGTAAATAAAAGCTTTTGTTTTGCCTTTTTTTATTATTTTTCCTATGATGCCGGACGTATGGGATACCCTGTATATATATATATATATATATATATATATATATATGGGAATGAACTCAGAATGGTCCCCTGAGTTTTTTATGATACGCACAGACAGTGCATGGAACTGTTATATTGAGGTTCTAAATGTAGCAGGGCTAGGCTGCTTTAAACCCTAGATCCATGTCCCAAAGCTGGATCCTGTCTGCTTTGCAGATAGCTGGTGAGGGAAACTATATTTATGGGACCTCTCTGCGAGTGACCCGCTGCCCACGTCGGGCTAGCATCATGAAAAAGAAAAACTATGGTATTTGTCATTTACCATTACTTATTCGGACTATAGTGGATTTAATTATCCCAGAAGAGTTCCTTGTTCCATGCACTGTCTGTGTGTATCATATATATATATATATATATATATATATATATATATAAAGACGAAGAGCTTAGAACAGTGGTTCTTAACCTGGGGGGCGCGCCCCCCTAGGTAATTTCCAGGGGGGGCGCGATCCCTTGGGGAAAAACACTAATTGTATTTGTTATTCTCTTAACGAGAGCATGGGCTAATATTGAGAAGTTTATGAAAAAATGCAAAAGTATCCCCCTCCAAGGGGGGCGTGGAGGGAAGGACCAATTCCTAGAGGGGGCATGGTAGTAAAAAGGTTAAGAACCACTGGCTTAGAAGATTAAGCGTAAAAGAGCTCAATTACTTTAAAGTATGAATTAAAACTACGTAAAGCGTACCACCAAATCTCGTCCAACCATTCTTATACACCATTGACTCCTTTTCCAAGCAAACAAAGGGTAGCTGACGCCGTCGATATCAACAGGCAATGGAAGGGTGTTACTCACTGAAAAAGAGTGACTGAAATTTTCCTGAAAATTAAAAAATGGTATCCATATAAAAGTGTTTTTCTTTTGTTGTTACTGTTTATCTTTACTGTTTTTGTTACTGTTCATCGTTTCACAAAAGTAATAAAAATACTCGCATTCCAGATCTCGAAAACGTTTGAATGCTGCACATGAACGGTGTTGGCTGGGTCTTCAGTCAGTTGGTAGGATGTGGTGTTAACGCAGGATGGCAGCACATTGGACGTACTACCACAGCTTTCGAAATCCCCGTAAACGCCGAAGGAGGTCGAGGTAGAATTGATGGAGTCCCAGTTGTCAATATGCTGTACCAGCGAGTATCTGCAAATGCCGTGCCAATTGTAGTGGCGGAAGGAATGGGTGTTGAAAGTCCAGAAGTGAGGGTCGTTCCACATGTCACATCGGTCGCCTGAAATTTTGGAGGTCAGTTAATATTATTATTATTATTATTTGTTCTTAAAAATTAGAGAAAAATATTGGAACACTAAATATTCCGTTGAATGAAACATTAAAATAATCCAAAATTTTTTAACAAAATTAAGTGAATTTCTCTTCTTTTCTACGTACATTCCTGGTCAATTTGATTTCCTGTGAACCAGAAAGTTTCTCCTTCGCGCGAAACACTGCAAAAGATCTCCGTACAATTTCCGGGTGCCATCTGTCCAACGTCATAGATTTCCCCGTCGAACTCGCACTCATAAGCTGTATCGTATATATTATGGAAAAAATTAAATACACATTAGAGAGAGATGTTATTAACGAAGTTAAGGTTTGTTAACTGTTAAAACCTTTTAAAGGTACTTTACAATATTAACAGATTTTGTTCCCTTTAACGCCAAACAATTTTGTTCGATTTCCGAAACGTGGCTTTTGCGTCGTTTTTCGGCCTTTAATTAAAGCGTTAAGCCGAAATTTGGAAGGTAATTTGTAATCTCAAAGAATTGGAATTTTTTAGCAAAAGTTATTAACTTCAGTATTTCCATCAGTAATAATTAAAACAACTTAAACGAAAATTAAAAAAAAAGTTGAAGACACCGTTTCGCGCAGATTACCAACTGTTGGCCATCATCAAGTTAATAAAACGAGTTAAAATACACACACAGTCTCGACCCAACCAAATTTTATTAATTCGGTTGTGACCCAAAGTTAACGAAAGATTGTCTCGAACCCTCCATTGAGAATGGTCCATCTTTAATGTTCGTGAGTAACGTTTTTACACTCTATTTATTTCTATGAATGTTTAATATTCGTTTTAGAACCCCTTTTTTAAAAGTGGTCATCTCGCACCACGATAGACCAATCCTTTAATAATTATCTGTATTCAGCAAAGTTTTGAGGCAATTGTAAAAAGCAGAATGTATCAATATTTAGAATCACGTAATTTATTATACAGGGTGTCCCTAAAGTCTGGACACATAGGAAATATCACTAACTATAACTAACTATATGTTATTATTATTATTATTATTATTATTATCTTAAATTCATGCAACTGAGGCCTAAGGTAGGTCCACATCGAATCAGCAACCCTGAGGTAGGACCAAATAGGACCTCCAAGTCCATAACTTATGGACTTGGAGGTCCTATTTGGTCCTACCTCAGGGTTGCTGATTCGATGTGGACCTACCTTAGGCCTCAGTTGCATGAATTTAAGATAATAATAATAATAATAATAATAATAATAATAACATATAGTTAGTTATAGTTAGTGATATTTCCTATGTGTCCAGACTTTAGGGACACCCTGTATATACACACCTCAATGCAACTTTTTTTTAGAATTAATTAACGGAAATGACCATTTTAAGTCTTTTAGAAAGTGTGATTATTGCAAAAAAAAAAATAAAGAATCAGAATATCTATTTTTATGGATTGAAGGTAAAGCTCGTGATACGATGCTGCCATAATGTTCCACTCGACCAACTATATTGTTATGGTTTTTAGAGATGTTATAATTGACTGGTTTAAAAATTATTTGTCCAAAAAATAGTAATTTGTGACACTCGAGTAATGCGTTTTGCCACAAAATTGATTATAAAACGCGGTGTACCTCAGGGGCTCATTCTCGGGACCAATTTTAATTTTATCGTATATAAATGGCCTTTCACGCTGTTCAAATATACTTAACTTTATTTTGTAGATGACGCAACAATGTTTTACTAGCAAAGACGTAAATACAGTGAAAGACGCATTTAGGAATAAGCTTACTGAAATTGTGGACTGGTTGACCTTCAACAAACTTTTTTAAATGTCGGTAACACGAATTTCATAATGTTCAATAACGAGCAGAGTGTACTTACTGTACATCGGGTTGAATTAAATGTTGGATCGATTTCCATAAAAGATCGTAAAGCAACGAAATTTCTTGGAGTAATGCTTCGTAAACCAAGCGTAGAAAGACTATATAAATTGTTACGCGTAATTGATGAAGCTGCGTATTTCATGAAATAAGCAAAATATTGCTTATTTCATGAGATTGCCAGTCCATTTGTCAAATTCATGAAATAAGCAAAGTTATTGCTTTTTTTCATGAAATACACAATTTCGCTCTGCCAATTTCATGAAATAGGCAGAGAAAAACTGAGAATTCAACTGTCAGTTGCGAACTATATTTAATCCAAAATATACTTAAAGCAGAATAAACAGGCAAGTACCTAACCTATTTTGATGCGTTTTTGCGCGTATGGCGTAGGTGGCATGAGCTGTTACAAAGATTCCCAGCTTTTAGACAAGAGCATGTTTTGGTCAGACAGCCAGTCTCTTTTAACAAATTAATACAGATCTTCTTATATAAAATATTTATGATTTAATGTAAATTGTATTAAATGTTATACAGTAATCCCTCCACAATTCGGAGTAATAGGGGCTCGAGCCTTTCCGAATTCCGGAGGATTTCGAATTAGGTGGAATTTAGCGAATGTTTCGTAATATTTTGAAATATTTCGAATTAGACATTCCATTCTGAAAAATGGCGATGTTAACGCAATTGTTAATGATTCTGAAATGTAATTTGTAATAAATTTACTAAATTTGCTGCCCAATTTCTGTTTGCATTAATGAATTACTTAAGTTATAGATTACGAATTGCGGAATTAACATTCGGAATGGTTACGAATTGAACAAGAATTATCCGATTACTTTTCACAATATTTCTTCCAATTCGGAATATTACGAATTATTACAGATTTCAATACTAAATTTCGGAACCACCAAAATGTTCTGAGTTCGGAGGAGTTCCGAACTGCGGAAGAATTAATATATTCAGCTAATATTAAGTTTCACGGAGACCAGGTTACGCTAACATGGTGTTGGTTTTAGATTGGTTAGTTATTAACCACGTGACCAATTTCAGCCTATCAAGCTCTTTGTAACAAATTTCGATTTTATCAAATACGCTGGTCTCCACGAAACTTAATATTTACCTTTTATTCCTCGTATTTTACTATTAATTCTTAATTAATTTAATTTAATTACATTTATTAATTCAATTAATGCGTTGCCCTTTAATTAATAAGAGAGCCCAGTAATACCAAAAGCTTAAAAGGGCCAAATTAAATGCAAATAAATATCAATAATCTTTTTCCTTACAGGCGAATGCCGCGGTGACGAAAATGGCGAACAAGATGAACGAGAGAGAGATCCTCATCGTCGAAGGCACTCCGGCTGGCACTACTGAAAGAGAGCCTGAAAAGAATTGACACAACGATAAACAAGAAATAAATCTTAAGAATTTAACAAGTAAATAACGATGCACTGAATTGCATCAAGCGATTGAATTTACAAATTAGGTTTGGTTCAATTAACGGTCTTTTTTTTTTTAAATTTTCCAACACTTAAAATGAGGAGGAACACAACATGACTTTTCTGAGCGAAGGTAACTCACGTCCTGAATTTGTAAAGGGAGGACCGCTTTTTTATATAGATTATAAGCGGATGTTACTAAAACATCAAAAGCAAAACCTCCCACTGGATGTAATTACCATTATATATATATATTATATATATATATATATATATTATTTCACGAAAGTAACACGTAAAAATATTTATGATGAATAAAACCACGAAGGAAAGGAAACACAAACAGGTGCTCAAGCGCTTTCGTCTAATGACATCCTCAGAACACTGGAGTACATAAAAGGTTACGGCCTATATATAGGTTACAGAAAAAAAATAAATAAATAACATACACACAACAAATATATATTATATATATATATATACAGGGTGGGCCGTAAGTTTCCATACATAGGAAAATTTAAACGTTTGTTTTTTATGTTTCAGATACCCTAAGAATATGCGTTTGACGAAAGAGCAACGAATTGAAATCATACTGATGGCTGGGTCGGGAAGCAGTCGCATGGTTGCAATGAACTTTAACAGAAAACATGGAACGAACATCACACACGACACTGTGGCAAAACTTATTAAACAAGTTTCAGAAAACTGGAAATGTTGCAGATCAACCGCGAAGTGGTCCAAGACGTACAGCCACCGATGAAGACACAACAGCTACGATACTTACAGCGCTTACACGGAGTCCCAGAAAAAGTACACGACGGTTGTCTGCAGAAAGTGGTGCCAGCAGATCGAGTATCAGGCGCATTTTGAAAGCAAACAAATGGCATCCATACAAATTGCATATGGCACAGCATTTGAGTGAAGACGACCCGGATAGACGGATGAATTCTGTGAATGGGCATTAACCAAAGTGAACGAGGATGCAAACTTTTCAACTAAGATCTTGTTTACTGATGAAGCAAATTTTTACGTCAATGGAGAGGTTAATCGGCAAAACATACGTTATTGGAGTAATGCTAACCCTAACTGGCTGAGTCCGACGAAGATGCAAGGTGCCGGTAAAGTGATGGTGTGGGCCGGGATATGGGGTGACAGAATTATTGGACCAATTTTTGTCAGTGGAAATCTTAATGCCGAAAGGTATCTTAACATGTTGCAAGAAGAGATTTTCCATCCCTGCAAACGAGGAAGGTAACTTCCCAGTTTACTTCCAGCAAGATGGAGCTCCACCTCATTATGGTCTTCACGTGCGTCGTATTTGGATCAGCAGTTTCCGGATGCTTGGATTGGTCGGCGTGGTCCTGTGGAGTGGCCTCCCAGATCCCCAGATCTCACCCCCCTTGATTTCTATCTTTGGGGGCACTTGAAGGCCATGGTGTATCAGGAAAAGATACGAGACATAAATCATCTAAAGGAACGTATCACCAACGCCATTACAAGCATAACGTCAACTGTGCTAATACGTGTTCATCAACAGTGGGGAACACGTATTGAAATGTGTTTTCAAAACAATGGCAACCATGTAGAGCATATTATATAAATAAAAATGGTTGTCCATAAAAAAAATGTTTATTTTTCCTATGTATGGAAACTTACGGCCCACCCTGTATATATGTATATATATATATATATATATATATTATATATCTACACACATACACACACACATATATAATGCAATAAACGGAGAAGTAAAAAATAAAAATTAAAAATTAAAGATTAGAGGATTAACAAAGAGGCATACAGATTTGTAAGGAAAAATATCGATTTTTAGCACAAGATCAAATGAATTAAAATACAAATTTATACTGGAAATCTACCCGGGTTTAACACTTTGCCTTTTAGAGTCAAGTTTCGATATATATAAAAATAAAATAAAATGAAGATTAAAGTTAATAAAGTAGCGCTACAAGTTTACCAAAGATTTAGCGTCCTACCCTTTTTATCTAAATTTGTTTTGAAGGAATTCAAAACAACAGGATCGAGTTGAAAAAGACCTTTGCTTATGTTGAAGTTATTTGAAAGTTGGATAATGGCAGACTCAAGAATATTTCTATTGACAATGTTGCTAGAATGAAATAAAACTGAAGCATTATTCCAATCAATACAGTGGATAACTCTGACAAATGGACAAAAAGAGCACTGGACAACTGTCCTGTTCTAACGGAATATTGATGCTGTTTTATACGTGTGTGCAAATCCTTTCCCGTCTGACCTATGTAAAAGGAATCACATTGTTACACCCAATTTTATAGATAATGCCTAAATTATTGGTAGGGCTATTTTTTACTATGATATTTTTCACAATATTGTTATATGAAAATACTACATTAATATCCAAACGTTTAAGTACATTAGCATGCCTAAAAAGCCCGGGAAAAATGGAAGTACTAAAATATTTTTTGACAAAGTATGTTTGGAAAAACCACAACATGGTATCGTATGTGATACCTTTATTTCATAATTAAATATAAATTATAATTGAATTAATTACACTAGGCAACAAATTTCAACTTTTTTTTTGTTACAGACACGTGAACTACTGATTACTACAAGCGCTATGATGATTTCAGATCTGATATCAAAATTTCTCTATCACGTCCAGATTTTGTGTAACCGAAAACCCCTATTTTTCATTTTTTTTTCTCAACCCGCTTCTATTACGAAAGCCGTCTAAGCTACTTTTCCGTGCCACGTTTTAGTTAAGCTACTTAAATAATTAGTGAACAGGGATGTCTTTCCTCTTTATCTGCTTAGACAGACAGCGGAATTCCGCTGGCGGAGTTACCACCCTGCGCCCAACCATCCACCCAAAGCGCGTTAGTATTTTGTTGGTTACTACTGAAAGGCAAATTCCTGTTCTTAAGTGAAACTTGGTTGTGTCCCTCCTTTGTCGCTTGTAGGATGACGAGCTCTCCTTCTGCAGGAACCAAACAATAATCTCCATCATATTTGGGTTGAAATTACCTTGGTATCTGTTTTCCATAACTGAGATCTGTTGGTGGAAGCGCTCACCATGCTCGTCACTTACAGCCCAAGGTTGGCCGGAAGAAGTCAAGATGAGAATGTAAAAAAATGAATTTTCAAAGACATTCTGCATCCCATTATTTCATAAGATTTAAGCATGGTTTTCTACGAGTTTACGGTGGTTTTCAGCTTTGTGGTTTCCAAGAAAATTTTTGACAACTTCAACGAAAGATGTCCATGCTCCTAGTTCATTCTCATTTAGGTTAGATGGAACGATGATCGTGGATGACACTGCGGATCTGTGGTCCAGTGAAAACTTCCAGCTTCTAGCTTAGCATCTGTCAATATCCTTTGAATTTTATCCTTTAAATATTGGAAACCACTACCTTGATGATCCATACCTTCACGAAATTTTCATAAGGCCAAGTTTAATGTGAAGTGGTGGAAGATGTACTTTCTGAGGTGTCCAATAAGTGCTGGGTGTTTTCACATTGTGATTTACCAACAAACATGTTCAGTTTCTAGATGGCCAATCATGTTTTTTGTAGTGGTTCTTGTCATCTCTGCTGTTCCATAGACACAAAAGCACATCTGCTTTGTGTAGCCCAACTGTAACCCAAGAAGTATGATACAACTTAAGGTCGCCACAAATATTCCATGTGTGGTCCTTATATTTGATGAGTCTTAGCAGCAGTTTCATCGATTCATAAGTCTCATTAAGGCCAGTGGCATGTGCTACAGGTATTGAAGGTTTTTCATTGCCGTTGTGCAGTAATACAGCTTTAAGGCTAGCTTTACTAGAGTCAATGAACAGTCTCCAGTCTTTGGACATAGCGACAGCCAATCCCTGCATCAGACCACTGATATCGTGGCAGAAACAAACGTTTTCTTCCTGTAAGTAAAAATGATGAAAACTGCAAATGGCGATGGCGGAAATGGGAAACTTTGGTGTTTGGTTGGAGAAGATTAAATTCTTGAAGTCTTGAACCAAGCAACTCTGCCTTTCTTTTGGTAATTCCAAATCGCGCACTAAGTCATTTAACTCCGCTTGACTTAACAAATGTGGGGAAATATTTGCATCTGGAACATATATGCCATCTTTCCTGTTTTTATATCACTAGCAGAATCTTCAGATGAACTGCTCTCTGTTATCGTTGCTGTGGAACTGGTGGTGGATTTGTTTCATCATGTGGTACTGGTTTCATTGCTGATTCGCAGTTTGGGTACGTGATCTTTGATTTGTTTTTCTTTGTGAACCAGCAATCTTTGTCAAACAAAAATAACAATCATTGAAGTGATTTTTTCGGCTCACGCCAAACCATGGGACTGAGAACCGGCATAGCTTTCTTTTACCATTCATCCAAGCTATTAACATTGCATTGCACTGTGCACAGCAAATATGTGGTGCCCAGTCCCTCTGTTGGTCTCCTAACTTACAGTCAAAATAACACTTGTAGGCAAGTTTAATCTTTGTTGTTATGTTTCTACGTTGTGGCTTAGGTGATATTGGTCCACAGACAAAGCAGAAGTTGTCTGGGTGATTTACACAAGCACGTCTATTGATGCCATTTTGAATTACCATACAATATCTGAAAAAACGTAGAAAGTAATTATTACGATGTGCAAAATAAAAAGAAATACATACCGTAGTACAAAACAAATGCTATAAAAACACACAAGTCACCACAACCTGTCACTTGCTCATCAGCAGAGAGCTTCAACAAACCGTTCTGCTTGACTGTCACGTAGCGACTGACCGTTGGGCCGTTGCCCGTTACTATGGTCTTGACTCAGTGTTGCCAACTCGGGATAAATTTTATTTATCAAAATTGTTCGAATTTGTATATAGTTGGCAAAAAAAAAATTGCTTTAACCTTGAAAAGCAAGTTTCATATTACTGGCATTAAGCCGATTAAAACCAAAATCTGGACGTGGTAGAAAATTTTACTAAAAGTGATTGCATTTTACACAAAAATCTAGACGTGATAGAAAAATCTAATTATAGATTTGAAATCAGCATACCGAAATTAGCTAGGAGCACCTATTTGGTCTTCTGTAACAAAATCTTTGTTGCCTAGTGTTATCTATACAAAATTGGCTCGTGATTGTTGACATAGCCTAATGGGAATGAAATGATTGCCATACATACATAGAAACCGTATGTAGGCGTCGGTCTGCATAACCACGTGAAACCTTCATTTATTTCCACGTGAAACGAAATTTTCCCATTGCTAACCCATGCCAAAATACAAGGGAGAAAGAGTCAACAACCTTTGCCAAATCAGCAATTTATACAGAAATATGAAGATATATTAAAGGAATAGCTCAGGGCGTTTATGTTACAGTAAACGCTTTAAACAGGGGAGATGTCTAAAGTTCCTCCTAAAGTACTGAGTGAATTCCTTATAATTATAAAACCTAATGACTATAAAAAGGGTAGGCCTATTCCTTCAGGGGTAAATTAGTGATTGCCTATACCAGAAAAAAGTGTTAATTCGTCGTGTAACTCCATCGTGGCGGCCCTACACCGAAAAAGATCGTAACGCCCAACATCGAAGCAAACTAAGATCCATCAAAATTAAGGTGAGGCAATTTCATTTTCATTTTCATTCTAGGGCGTCTAAAATCCCGACGCTAAAATTACCATAAACAATTAAATATAAGAGGTCCTTTAAAGACCTACATATTCATAACTCTCTAACGAAAATATATAGGGCTTTTGTCGTTCAACTATCCACTGAAATCTGCTGGACATTTCCAACGGATGAGGGTAACAGGCAATCAACCCAATGCCCTATATAGTTTTTCACAGTATGAGTTATTATTGACACGATAGAAAGTTCGTTTTGCCTTGTTGAGACAAGATTCCATAAACGCAGATGGGTAACACAGATCACTTCCAATACCGCTGATTTTTTCCAATTCGGCATCGATGTATTCCGGACTGGCGATCCTAAGGGCGCGGAGAAACATTGATGAAAAAATGGCCTTCTTAGTGGGGGTGTCATGCCCCAAGTAAAAGTGTACGTAGGACAAATTGTTTGTTGTTTTCCGATAGATACTGAACTTAAAACCTGGGCTTTCCCTATGTACCCGCACATCCAAAAATGGGATTGAATTGGCTTGTTCCACTTCTAAAGTAAACTTAATGGAGGGGACTTGATCATTTAACTGAAGGAGGAAGTTATCCAGGATGTGCGGGTACATAGGGAAAGCCCAGGTTTTAAGTTTAGTATCTATCGGAAAACAACAAACAATTTGTCCTACGTACACTTTTACTCGGGGCATGACACCCCCACTAAGAAGGCCATTTTTTCATCAATGTTTCTCCGCGCCCTTAGGATCGCCAGTCCGGAATACATCGATGCCGAATTGGAAAAAATCAACGGTATTGGAAGTGATCTGTGTTACCCATCTGCGTTTATGGAATCTTGTCTCAAGGCAAAACGAACTTTCTATCGTGTCAATAATAACACTCGTACTTTGTCAAAAAATATTTTAGTACTTCCATTTTTCCCGGGCTTTTCAGGCATTGCTAATGTACTTAAACTTTTGGATATTAATGTAGTATTTTCATATAACAATATTGTGAAAAATATCATAGTAAAAAATAGCCCTACCAATAATTTAGGCATTATCTATAAAATTGGGTGTAAACAATGTGATTCCTTTTACATAGGTCAGACGGGAAAGGATTTGCACACACGTATAAAACAGCATCAATATTCCGTTAGAACAGGACAGTTGTCCAGTGCTCTTTTTGTCCATTTGTCAGAGTTATCCCACTGTATTGATTGGAATAATGCTTCAGTTTTATTTCATTCTAGCAACATCGTCAATAGAAATATTCTTGAGTCTGCCATTATCCAACTTTCAAATAACTTCAACATAAGCAAAGGTCTTTTTCAACTCGATCCTGTTGTTTTGAATTCCTTCAAAACAAATTTAGATAAAAAGGGTAGGACGCTAAATCTTTGGTAAACTTGTACGCTACTTTATTAACTTTTAATCTTCATTTTATTTTATTTTTATATATATCGAAACTTGACTAAAAGGCAGTGTTAAAACCCGGGTAGATTTCCAGTATAAATTTGTATTTTTAATTCATTGATCTTGTGCTAAAAATCGATATTTTTCCTTACAAATCTGTATGCCTCTTTGTTAATCCTCCAATCTTTAATTTTTATTTTAATTTTTATTTTTACTTCTCCGTTTATCGCATATATATATATATGTATATGTGTATGTGTAGATATGTATATATATATATATATATATATATATATATATATATATATATGTGTGTGTAGATATGTATGTGTGTGTATATATATTATATTATGTGTGTGTATATATATATATATATATATATATATATATATATATATATATGTGTTGTGTGTATTATGTTATGTATTTATTTATTTTTTTTTCTGTAACCTATATAGGCCGTAACCTTTTATGTACTTCAGTGTTCCTGAGGATGTCATTAGACGAAAGCGCTTGAGCACCTGTTTGTGTTTCCTTTCCTTCGTTGTTTTATTCATTATATATATACAGTATATATACATATATATATATATTTTTTTTTTTTTAAGTTCGGGAAGAACCGATTCGCCTCTATTTAAAAGGGCATATCTCGGTGGAAAAACAAAGAAAAAGTGAGAGGAAAGACAGAGGAAAAGAAAGGGTGGAGGGGACAGTCGAAGTGGAAAAAGACCAAGGATGACAAGGACTGCAGGGTCGAGCCCCATCATCCTTGGGTGCTAGGGCCGGGAGGGCGCACGTGAAACCTCCAGGAACAAGCACGTACAAACGAGCACAAAGAGCACTCAAGCACGAGCTTAGAACCCCCTTGCGGGGATATATATATATATATATATATATATAAATAATGGTAATTACATCCAGTGGGAGGTTTTGCTATATATATATATATATATATAGGCTTCGTCGTGGCTAATGTCGTAACACCGCTTCCCCCCGGAGATCAGCGAAGTTAAACGACATTGGGTCTGGGGTAGTTGGATGGGAGACCGTCCTCCGCGCCCAGATTATGTAGCGACCCGTGGTTCGGATCCCACGGAAAGTTGTAGGCCCCCTCCATCATATGACCTTAGACGTTGCGAAGGAGGTTAACCCCAATTAAAAAAATACACACGCGCACACACACACACACACACACACACACAGTGTTCAAAAAGTCGCACTGCAGTTGAAAAATTTAATTATTATACATACATATTAATAACTATTTACTAATATATACAAGCAGAGCCTTCGGCTCCCTGCCCTACGGGCGGGACTTGTGCTTCGCAAACTCGCCTACGGCGAGGGCACGTTAGGATTACCCCTTTGGGGAGGTCATTCTCCCTCTCCCCAAAAACCCCATCACCCCCCTTTATGCAACTTGGGGGGATAACCCCCCCTTGTTGCATAACCCCCATCCCCCGGTATATAGATATTTTATATGATAAAAAACCCCCACTCTAATAGACAGAGTTTATTTCCACAACAGTTTCGATGCCCACTGGCATCCTCTTCGGATGGATACAGAAAAACGAATGAACCAAAAACAAGAGGGAAAACAGTCCAGGGACCATTAAGAAATTCGCACCTAGGTTAGATCCCGTTCTCCCGACACTAGAAGGGCATTTTTATTAAAGGGACCCGCTTATAAGTACATTCGCACAAATTTAAAACTATTTTCTTCTTCTATACATACAGATTCTATTTTTTTTTTTTTTTTTACATAATTATTACATTTATTATTAAATTTATTTCATTTAATATTGCATTATTATTTATTACAGAAATTATAAATTTATTATTACATTGTTGTTTATTACACAGAAATTATAAACCGAAAAACGAATGAAAAAGGCGAATAAGGAAACAATCCAGGGACCTTTAAGAAATTCACACTTATGTTAGAACTTAGAACCCGTTCACCCGACGCCGTAAGGGATTTTTTGACCAAGAATCTCATTAAAGGGTCCAACTTACAAGTACCTTCGCACAATTTAAAATTATCTTCTTGTTCTATACATACAGATTCTATTATTTTTCTTTTGACATAATTATTACATTTATAAAGTACCTTACTTGATTCCCAATCTATAGCATGATTATTTTGGCTGGCGTGATAAAAAATGGCATTATTAGTATTACAACTTCTGAAGGCATATTTGTGTAACTCAGTATATATAGCAGTGGTGGGCGCGGTACCAAAATTTGGGGGTGCGTTACGCGGTACTGCGGTACCTCAGCATGCCCAGTGCGTTACGCGGTACTGCGGTACTTTTTCAGGTCCCCCTGGTGCGTTCCGCGGTACTGCGGTACTGCGGTACTGCACACAAGAACAACACAAGTAATAGCACATATTTTCAGAAATTGCATATCGGCGATTTCGCACCTGAACTTTCTGCCATAATGGCTAAAAATCGATCTTTGTCACAGAAATGTAACACACTGCAACCGGCTCAAAGCAAGCACTGCACTGAGGCGTTGTGATAGGATGGCAACGTAACATGTTCTGAACGAAAACTTAACGTGTCTAGAGTTAGGCTGATGCAACACACGCAGCATTCGTCTTACTGTACTCCTGTAATAAGGTTTACTTAAAAAAAAGTGTTAATTTTTTGAAAAGTCGTGTTTGTCGGTACCGCGGAAAGTACCGCGGGAAATTTGAATGCGGTAGCGGTACTGCTGTACTTTCAGCGATCCTTTGCGGTACTGCGTTATGCGGTACCGGTTTGGTAGTGCGGTAGTACCGCAGTACCGCAAAAAATACCGCAAGTGCCCAGCTTTGATATATAGCCCAAACGGGAAAAAGTTAGATATATGGTAAAACAGCATGAATATGCGTGTAGAACAGTAAATAATTCTAGTGCATTGTTTAACCATGTGTATAGATGTAATCGTAGTACCAAGTGGGATAGTTCTAAAGCGCTCGTTAAAAATACAGCTATAATTGAAAGGATTATTCTAGAATGTGCATTTATCCATTTTAAAAATTTCAATAACAGTGCGGTGATGTATAAAATTGACAATATTCTGTTAAAATACCTTTTGCCTTTAATTAACTCTTGTTAATCATGTGCTAATCTTTTTATTTTTTTGTCCCGTTGTACATATGTATATATTTTCGGCATCTCGCCTTCTCCCTTCATTCTCTGACGAAGTGTACTTCTGAATACACGAAAGGCCTTGAAATCATTTTTCTTTTTCCTTGTGGGTTTGCATTATATATATATATATATATATATATATATATATATATATATATATATATATACACACCGGGCTAAGAGCCACTAAAGTCTTTGGCTCCCAGTACGGGTCTCCAGTGCTGTCCTCCGGAGGTGACGCCCTTATGGCGTTACTGTGTTGGATGGTTGGGTGACTGGGCTGGTGGGATTGGGGGGCTGGTGTCTTTGCGCCGTTTGGGGGCAAACTTTCGCATCACGGGGCCCCATTTTTAAACCGACGGTGTGTCCCATGGGGACGAGGTACCCCACCCCCTGCGGTCTGCGCTCGGCCTCCCTTTCTCACCGGTAGGCAGTTTCTCGCGTCCCCTGGGTCCGTGTTCTCCAACATTATTAACATATGGAGACTATTACTTCTTGTCCTAGAACTCGGGTGGTGGGCAACCAGCAGGGCCGTTTCCTGGCATAAGCAGACTAAGCGGCCGCTTAGGCCCCCGCTGCTACTAGGGGGCCCCTAGACAGGCTCCCAGGTCATAGCTCAGTGGACAAGAATAGGAATATAGCTGAAGTTATTATTATTATTATTATTATTATTGTTGTCGTATTAATTAAAGTTTTTGTACGAGACAAATGTGATAAAACCGAGACAAACGAAACGTTTTGGTCGTTATGTGTAAATAACTATTGTGAGATCTTATTTCTATATTATTTAACTTTATTCTTACTATATGCTTATACTTTCCTAAATGCTTAATTTTTCTAGTATTGTAAAACATTATTTCACTAATTTACTAATTATTAAGAGATTTTGTAACACTTTAAAACCTAGGATTATTTTCGTTATGTTTTCAAGTTTATTAATTCTTTTCTCATCTTTTTCAGAAAATGTGAATTTTGTTGGTTAAAACCTAAATGGTCTGATTATTTGAATGTATTTGATTAACGTTACAATTATAACAATTATTATTATTATTATCATTATTATCATTATCATCATTATTCGTCAGCCAGACTGTACTGAACGGACGCATTTCCTGAGCTCTCTGATTTTGCATATTGTTGAGAATTTTACTTTTGGACAGTTTTGAATTTTATATACTCGCGGTTATATTCACGTTGTCATAGTTAAGTAATTGAATAATAGTGGTTTTTAGCGATTTAGAAGTTTTCATAGCGTGCCGGCTTAATTTAACTTACACTTGTGACGGTTTAAATTAATTTTTAACTGCGCGATGCCGTCGCAGAAAGCGTCGTGTGTTAGGTGTAGGGTAAACCGGTGGTATTCGGAATTTAAAGATTATAACGGCGGTCCTATGGCGATTACCGAGAGATCAGTTTGTTTCTTTTGCGAGTTAATGGAGAAATTAGTTGACATAAAACGCAGTGTACGTGAGGTAACCGAAAGACTTGCAACGCTTGATGAGGGCAGGGGTAGGGCTACGGTTGACGGAAGCCGAACCAATACTAACGTTGAAGACGTTAGTAATTTGAAGGGTGAGGTGCGTAACCTAGTTTCTAGTTTAGGTAGTTTGTCGGGAAGGTTGGATAGTTGAGGAAGGGGTTAAGTTAGTCCGAGAGTAGTAGATGGGGAGGGATTTAGAGAAGTTAAGGGTGGAGCTAGGCCGCGTACGTTAAGTGATAGGAATCCCCCCCTATCGAGGTTTCGAACCCTTTCGCCCGAAGTGGATAGGATTGACGTTGCCTCCCGTCACTCGATGTTGGTGACGATGGTAGGAGGCAACGACTCGTATAGGCCCGATACGAGAGTGCCTGACTTTTGGAGAGATATAGGGGGTTAATTACATCCCTGAAGGCGAAGTCAGATACGTCTTTAGTTGTAGGTATTGCCCCGAGGCACGGGTTGGGTCTTAGGATTACGTCAAAAACAATATTTTTTGAATAATAAATTAGAAGAGATTTGTGCTGAGGAAAATGTACCCTTCGTAAAGCTGTGGTCCAAATTCAGTGATCCTAGCCTTTTTATAAAAGATGGGGTGCATTTTAATGAAATAGGTAATGCTAGGCTAGGTAGGTTAATAGACGAAAACGTGCGAAAGCTGTATAGGTCGAAGCCTTCTTTAAACGTTGTGGGCCCGTGGTAAAAAATAACTTAAACGTCTTTTATTGTAACGCGCGTAGTATTAGAAATAAATTAAATGAATTTAAGGCGATAATTTATTCCGGCAACTACGATATAGTTGCTATCACTGAAACTTGGTTAAATACCGTGACTCGGGACTTGTTGGGGGAACTTGATATACCGGGTTTTAAACTCTATACTAATGATAGGTTATATAGGTTTGGTGGCGGCGTTTTGCTGTACATTCGTAATTCCCTTAGGGCTATCGAGGTTAAGTTAGATTTTCCGGCAGCAATTAATGCGATATGTGTTGAAGTTAGGGCGCGTAGTATTAGTTTTAATTTTGTTGTTGTTTAAAGACCTCCCGTTCAACCCCTCCATACAGATACTAGATTTTACTCACTTCTTGGTAACTTTATTGACAATCGGAATAGTATAATTGTCGGAGACTTTAACTGCCCTAATGTTAATTGAGACTTTTACTGGTAATGAGGAGGGTTTGAGATTGATCGAGTTTATGGAAGATAACTTTTTACGACAGATGGTTACCGAACCAACGCGCGGTGATAATATTTTAGATTTGGTGATGACGAACGGCGAGAATATAGTCGAAGGTTTAGAAGTAGGCGAGAGTTTAGGATGTTAGTGATCATCAAATTCTTAGGTTTAAGTTATTGATAGAAAACACTAAGGATAGTAACGTAATAGAAGTCCCTGATTTTCGTAGGGCTAATTTTGATAGTTTTGCGGATAGGATGAGAGTAGTGGACTGGGATAACTTATTTATGGGTAATGACACAAATTTGCATTGGGTGGCGTTTAAAGAAAGTTTTATGAATTTTGAAAGGGAGTTTATTCCTCGTAGGCTGAAGTGGTGGACTAGGGAAATAGGCGAGTTCATAAACGAGCGTAATAGAGCGTATAGACTTAATAAGCGCAATGGCACGGCAGCTAACTTTAATAGATATATCGATCTTAGACGTCAGGTTAAAAGATCAGTTAGGAATGCCAAGCGTAGTTTAGAGATAGTTATAGCTGCGGATAGTAAACATAATCCAAAAAAGTTTTTTGAATACGTTAATAATCGTAAGCCGATAAAAGATAACATAGGCCCTCTAGTGGATGTTAATGGCGCTTTGGCTTCTGACGCTCAGGCGATGGCGGGTATTTTCAATAACTTTTTTGCGACAGTTTTTACCGTAGAAGACGTACTGTAAATAATGTTCCCGACGTGGACGATATCGTTCAATTTAGTAGCGAGACTATTTTGGATGAAATAATTGTTTACGAGGCTGAGATTGCGCATTATATCGATAGGCTAAAAGTTAGCAAGGCTCCAGGCCCTGACCTTTTTATCCCAGACATTTTGAAAGATTTAAAAGACGTAATCGTAGGCCCCTTAACGAAGATTTTTAATCAGTCACTCGAAACGGGGATTATTCCTGAAGACTTCAAATTAGCTAACGTCACGCCTATTTTTAAAAAAGGCGACCGCGCAGTAGCTACCAATTATAGGCCCATTAGCTTAACGTCAATTGTCGGTAAGCTTTTGGAATCCGTAGTTAGGGATCGTATCATCGATCACTTAGAAAGTAGAGATTTGATTAATAGTAGTCAGCATGGGTTTCGACGCCATAGGTCTTGTTTAACTAATTTTTTAGAATTTTATAACGAAATAGTGCGCGAATACGATAGGCATAGAGCGGCTGACGTTATTTATTTAGATTTTAAAAAGGCGTTCGATACAGTTCCGCATAGGAGACTAATTGCGAAGGTCAAAGCGCACGGTATACGCGGTCAGGTAGCTAACTGGTTAGAAGAATGGCTTCGTGCTAGGAGACAGAGGGTCGTAGTTAATGGTAGTGAATCGGGGTGGTTAGATGTAGGTAGCGATGTCCCACAGGGTTCAGTGTTAGGCCCATTGCTATTCGTAATTTACATTAACGACATAGATGTAGGATTGACTAGTAACGTGTCAAAATTCGCGGACGGTACTAAAATAGGCGGTAAGGTTGTTAACGAGGACGATAGTAATAGGCTCCAAGACGATGTAAATAGGATTATGGAGTGGACAGATAAGTGGCAGATGCAATTTAACGTAGACAAATGTAAAGTTTTGCATATAGGTTCTCGTAACAATAATTACACGTACACGATGGATGATAGAGAGTTAGCGAGCGTTGACGAGGAAGTAGATTTAGGCGTACGCGTATCTAAGGATTTAAAGGTTAGGAACCAGTGCCTCGAGTCTTGCGCAAAAGCTAATAGGATTTTAGGCTTCATAGCGCGTAATTTCGAATTTAAATCGAAGGATATTATATTGCCCCTTTACAAGTCCCTAGTCAGGCCTCATTTAGAATATGCCGTTCAGTTTTGGTGCCCGTACTTGCGTGAGGATATTGATAGGTTAGAAAGGGTTCAGCGTGTGATGCCAGCAATAAAATTATTAAAAAAAAATTAGACTAACACGAAGTATATGTAGCTCGTAGCGTAAACTAACCCACTTTTTGTTTAACTTTACCTACTTTTTTTTTTCATTGTCCTCTCCTTACTTTGCATGTCTGTAACACTCTTTTCTTGCATGTTTGTAGTTTTCATGGTATGACAATGAGTTAAGACTGTGTTTGCATGGTTTGTAAGCGTTCTTATTTTACTTCTTTTCATCTTTCACCCCTCCTATTTTCTCCGGTGCTAGGACAACCGCCTCCCGGACAATTGCTCCCGTAGGACAATCGCCCTCCGGATTATTGCCCCCCCATAAGTAAATAAAAATTAAATAGAAATTAAATTTATTAATATTTATAAAAAAACAAACTTATGAAAGAGTTCATATTTATTAAAATTTTTACTAAAAAAAAATTAAAACTTGCTTGGAAAAGAGGTTTTAATGCTAAAAATTCAAATTATAGGCGATACCTCTTAAAAAATTAATTAGTTCGCGATTCTCAAAGTCTTGAACGATGTTCAATATTCTTTTTGTTGAGTCTTCATATTTTCTTTTTCTCGGGGGTTCTTGATGACCTGCAATCATTTGGTTAATTGTAACGTTGTTCAGAGCCTACAGATCTACAGAAGCTAAGGCTAACAAAGACCCTAAGATCCACTCTAAGGTTAGCCCGAGAGAAAGGAAAGAGTAGGGGGTTAAGAGAAGAGAAGGAATAAGGGGTTAAGTAAGGAGCAACACCTATCATCGTGGGTTAACATTCATTCAGAAAAAGAGGATTCACCATCATCATCCGCCGGCCACTGCCGACAAGTCAGAAAAATAGTCGGAGAAATAGGAGAGGGGTGAAAGATGAAAAGAAGTAAAATAAGAACGCTTACAAACCATGCAAACACAGTCTTAACTCACTGTCATACCATGCAAACTACAAACATGCAAGAAAGAGAAGGAAAGAAAAAAAAAAAAAAAAAGTAGGTAAAGTTAAACAAAAAGTGGGTTAGTTTACGCTACGAGCTACATCTACGTTCGTGTTAGTCTAATTTTTTTTTTTTTTTTTTATTGCTGGCATCACACGCTGGCATGTCACAAGCTGGCATTCATCGTCAACAGACTCATCCTCGAGCACCACCACCAGAGCTCCTGTTGTTAACTTTCTTTTTTAATTTTAAACAACGTTAATATTTTAAAATGTCTGTCAAGACGGTTCTTAAACATATTAACGCTGGTAGAATGAACGACTGACGCGGGAAGATTATTCCATTTATCAATTACTTTAAACGTAAAGAAGTTTTTAGCGATATTAGTAATGAAACGTCTGCCACGCAACTTAAATCCGTTATTGCGAGTATTACTATTATCGAAAGTGAACAATTTGTCAAAATTTACGTTATCGATGTTATTAACGATTTTGAAAACTTCAATAAGCTCCCCCCTTAATCTCCTAGTTTCGAGTGAATACAGGTCTAACTCTTTAATCCTATCTTCATAAGGCTTATTGCGCAATGACGGAATAAGTTTCGTGGCACGACGCTGAACCCTTTCTAACCTATCAATATCCTCACGCAAGTACGGGCACCAAAACTGAACGGCATATTCTAAATGAGGCCTGACTAGGGACTTGTAAAGGGGCAATATAATATCCTTCGATTTAAATTCGAAATTACGCGCTATGAAGCCTAACATCCTATTAGCTTTTGCGCAAGACTCCAGGCACTGGTTCCTAACCTTTAAATCTTTAGATACGCGTACGCCTAAATCTACTTCCTCGTCAACGCTCGCTAACTCCCTATCATCCATCGTGTACGCGTAATTATTGTTGCGAGAACCTATATGCAAAACTTTACATTTATCTACGTTAAATTGCATCTGCCACTTATCCGTCCACTCCATAATCCTATCTACATCGTCTTGGATCCTATTTCTATCGTCCTCGTTAACAACCTTACCGCCTATTTTAGTATCGTCCGCGAATTTTGACACGTTACTAGTCAATCCTACATCTATGTCGTTAATGTAAATTACGAATAACAATGGGCCTAACACTGAACCCTGTGGGACACCACTACCTACATCTAACCACCCCGATTCACTACCATTAACTACGACCCTCTGCCTCCTAGCACGAAGCCATTCTTCTAACCAGTTAGCTACCTGACCGCGTATACCGT
The DNA here is from genome assembly GCA_023014485.1 of Bathynomus jamesi. Lineage (NCBI taxonomy): Eukaryota > Metazoa > Arthropoda > Malacostraca > Isopoda > Cirolanidae > Bathynomus > Bathynomus jamesi. The sequence goes on from JAJOZX010005960.1 coordinate 22,825, forward strand.
GCGCTTTAACCTTCGCAATTAGTCTCCTATGCGGAACTGTATCGAACGCCTTTTTAAAATCTAAATAAATAACGTCAGCTGCCTATGCCTATCGTATTCGCGCACTATTTCGTTATAAAATTCTAACAAATTAGTTAAACAAGACCTATGGCGTCGAAACCCATGCTGACTACTATTAATCAAATCTCTACTTTCTAAGTGATCGATATACGATCCCTAACTACGGATTCCAAAAGTTTACCGACAATTGACGTTAAGCTAATGGGCCTATAATTGCTAGCTACTGCGCGGTCGCCTTTTTTAAAAATAGGCGTGACGTTAGCTAATTTGAAGTCTTCAGGAATAATCCCCGTTTCGAGTGACTGATTAAAAATCTTCGTTAAGGGGCCTACGATAACGTCTTTCAAATCTTTCAAATGTCTGGGATAAAAAGCGTCAGGGCCTGGAGCCTTGCTAACTTTTAGCCTATCGATATAATGCGCAATCTCAGCCTCGTAAACAGTTATTTCATCTAAAATAGTCTCGCTACTAAATGGAACGATATCGTCAACGTCGGGGACATTATTTACGTCTTCTACGGTAAAAACTGTCGCAAAAAAGTTATTGAAAATACCCGCCATCGCCTGAGCGTCAGAAGCCAAAGCGCCATTACATCCACTAGAGGGCCTATGTTATCTTTTACCGGCTTACGATTATTTACGTATTCAAAAAACTTTTTTGGATTATGTTTACTATCCGCAGCTATAACTATCTCTAAATTACGCTTGGCATTCCTAACTGATCTTTTAACCTGACGTCTAAGCTCGATATATCTATTAAAGTTAGCTGCCGTGCCATTGCGCTTATTAAGTCTATACGCTCTATTACGCTCGTTTATAACTCTCCTATTTCCCTACTCCACCACTTCGGCCTACCACGATTTCTAGCGCGCTTGGGCCTACGAGGAATAAACTCCCTTTCAATATTCCTAAAACTTTCTTTAAACGCCACCCAACGCAAATTTGTGTCATTACCCATAAATAAGTTATCCCAGTCCACTACTCTCATCCTATCCGCAAAACTATCAAAATTAGCCCTACGAAAATCAGGGACTTCTATTACGTTACTATCCTTAGTGTTTTCTATCAATAACTTAAACCTAAGAATTTGATGATCGCTACATCCTAAACTCTCGCCTACTTCTAAACCTTCGACTATATTCTCGCCGTTCGTCATCACCAAATCTAAATATTATCACCGCGCGTTGGTTCGGTAACTATCTGTCGTAAAAAGTTATCGTCCATAAACTCAACCAATCTCAAACCCTCTTCATTACCCGTAAAATTCTCGTAATTAACATTAGGGCAGTTAAAGTCTCCGACAATTATACTATTCCGATTGTCAATAAAATTACCAAGAAGTGAGTAAAATCTAGTATCTATATCGAGGGGTTGAACGGGAGGTCTATAAACAAAACAAAATTAAAACTAATACTACGCGCCCTAACTTCAACACAGATCGCATTAATTGCTGCCGGAAAATCTAACTTAACCTCGATAGCCCTAAGGGAATTACGAATGTACAGCAAAACGCCTCCTCCAAATCTATGTAACCTATCATTAGTAAAGAGTTTAAAACCCGGTATATCAAGTTCCCCCAACAAGTCCCGAGTCACGGTATTTAACCAAGTTTCAGTGATAGCAACTATATCATAGTTGCCGGAATAAATTACCGCCTTAAATTCATTTAATTTATTTCTAATACTACGCGCGTTGCAATAAAAGACGTTTAAGTTATTTTTTACCACGGGCCCGCGTTTTAAACTATTTATCACGTCGGGCCCGCGTTTCCCGGACCCACAACGTTTAAAGAAGGCTTCGACCTATACAGCTTTCGCACGTTTTCGTCTATTAACCTACCTAGCCTAGCATTACCTATTTCATTAAAATGCACCCCATCTTTTATAAAAAGGCTAGGATCATTGAATTCGGACCACAGCTTTACGAAGGGTACACTTTCCTCAGCACAAATCTCTTCTAATTTGTTATTCAAAAATATTGTTTTGACGTAATTCTAAGACCCAACCCGTGCCTAGGGGTAATACCTAGAACTAAAGACCTATCTGACCTCGCCTTCAGGGACCTAATTAACCCCCTATATCTCTCCAAAAGGTCAGGCACTCTCGTATCGGGCCTATACGAGTCGTTGCCTCCTACCATCGTCACCAACATTGAGTGACGGGAAGCAACGTCAACCCTATCCACTTCGTCTCTAACTCTGTCAACCCTGGCCCCTGGGAGACAGACCCTCCTCCTATTGGTTGGATTCCGTTTAACGAACTCTCTGTCCATGTGGCACACTAAAGAGTCCCCAATTAAAATAGTTTCCCCCTCATTCACGTCCCTTTCCAAATGGGCGAAAGGGTTCGAAACCAGATGTTCGGATGATGTGCAGTAATGTTTGCTTGCATATGACTATGCCATCCTTCTGATGAGTTATTTGTCCGAGGTAACTCATCAACAACACGATCATGCATATTCCACATATTAATGGGAAACCGTGGTTCCCGCCTGTTACGTCGTCGTCTCCTGCCAATGTAGGTATCTTCAAAGTAATCTGTGATAGGCTCAGCTTCAGGTGGAATAACTTCAAGCGTTTGAAATGCATCAACCACTTCATTTGGTGGGACGAATGCTAGAGCTGGTATCATGCGAATTTTTAAGAAGTCGGCATCTGTTTGGTATTTTACTTGTAAACCTTCAGATTGCACTTTGCGATATATGTTTTGGGCAAGATGGTAGAAACAACCTTTGATTGCTATGCTAGGGAAGACCTCTTCAATGGCACTTCTAGCAGCTTCTTCAAAGTCAATGAGGAAAGTTTTTGGACTAAGCATTGAGTTGATTTTAAGCAGTTGATGAAGGATATCTTGATAAGTGGCTTGCTTTTTGTTTGGTAATAGCGCATAAACACACGGAATAATTATTTTTAAAGTCAAAGCATGAATGGTGTATAGTTGATAGAACAATTCCGGTACAATTTTAAAAGTGCCATCACCAAACCAATCTTCGGAATTCTCTAGTAGCCTCATGTTTTGAACAGTGGAAAAAATAAGCATGCGCTGTTCGCTCTGTCCACTCACACAGCAAGAAATTCTCACCATCAGCTGTTTTTTTATACTCTTCGGGAACAACAAGTTCGCTAAGGTTTGAGGAAATTGGATGAGGGGCACTAGCAGCTTGTTTTTGGCGTCTAATTCCACGTCGAATCTGCTGTACAGGAGGTAGTTGCGTCGATGCAGCTTCAGATATCCCCTCAACTGATTGTGTAATGATTTGCTGTGATGTCTCTCGCGTGTTTTTTGCCTTTGTTTCATGTTCCGACGTAGAGACAGGACCTCTGGACGACCTATTTTAGTGGAATGGGTGTGGTTATTTACGAAGCCAACTATTTCTTCTCCACAAACTTTTATTTTCGCTTTGCAGTTACCATGGCGACGTTTTTCACATTCATAAGATATAATATTATTTGCAAGTTCTTTCTGCTCCACATAAATGAACCATCGTAAATAAGCTTAATTTTTCCACGTTCACTTTTGACAAACTCCATGATAGGGGATATAAAAATCACAGAAAGAATTTGTAGAGCTGTTTGCGCACTGCGTGTAGATCAAGCACTGAATTTAACTTTCTAGGGCAACCACCAACTATGACTTTCAAAACGACCTTTCAATAAGTGTTGCCAACTGTTTAAATATAATTAATTAATCCATAGTATATATAAAATACAATAAGTCTTGCCAACTGTTTAAATAAAATTTTGTTAAATATTGCTAACTTTTTAAATATAATTTTTTTTCAGGCTACAAGCAAAATTAAGCAAGAATTGGCAATAATGTTGTTAAATATTGTTTTAGCTTGCCATTTTTTAAACGTAAATTTAATTTTATTTAATTTTTATTTACTTATGGGGGGCAATAATCCGGGGGGTCCTACGGGGCAATTGTCCGGGGGGCGGTTGTCCGGACACCATTTTCTCCGACTATTTTCTGACTTTTCGGCTGTGGCCAGCGGATGATGATAGTGAGTCTTTTTTCTCTTTTCCTGAATGAATGTTAACCCACGAGTGATAGGTGTTCCTCCTTACTTAACCCCTTATTCTCTTCTCTTCTCTTAACCCCCTACTCTTTCCTTTCTCTCGGGCTAACCTTAGAGTCTTTGTTAGCCTTAGCTTCTGTAGATTATTATTATTATTATTATTATAATTATTTAGCAGATTAGTTGTGGTTAACTAGATGTGACTTCGTGCATCTTGGAAAATGAAACATTATCATCCATCAGGAGCTGAAAAACGGAAAAAGAAGAAAATAGAGGAGGAGAAGCTTTCCAGTAGCACAGGCGAGATGTGCCACTTGTATATTCTTATGATTACAGTTCAGGCAACTAGGTTAGGTAGACCATCAAGCTAGGCAAGTGCTCAGGAATCGTGTAGAGTAAGCTAGTCTCTGTAATATTTATAATATTTCGAAATGTGAAATTTAATGGACCACATCACCTCAAATTCTGTTCACAGAGATCAATTATCAAACAAGATAAGAAAGAGTATTTTAGCAAAAATTAACAGAATATGTAATGTTATGTTCTTCTCAGGAGCACTACTGAAATATTTGGAAAAGCCATCCTCAACAAAGCCTGATGAGCATCATGAGCCAACAGCAGGACCATCTTCTATGCAACCTCAAACACCAGTAGAAGTAGAGCCTGATGAACCAACAAGCGGCCCATCTTCTGTTCAGCTTCAAACACCACACACAGGCATTTCTACTGAGCAACAAGAACCAAGATCTGCTCCACCGCTTGATCCGTATGACTGGCCAGTTGTCCTGTCAGATGCCTTGAAGACAGATCTGGTGTCTCGAGGACTATTTCAAATCAGTCCAGATTTCACATTCCCTAAAAGAGAGGACGGTAGAAGCGTTCATCACCATTACACGGGCATTACATGTACCGAACATTAATTAATGGGGAAAAAATAAAGCGAAGCTGGCTGATGTACTCTAGAAGGAATGATGGTCTTTATTGCTTCTGCTGCAAGTTGTTTTCAAGGAAGTCGTACAAACTAATTACGGATGGACTTTCAGACTGGATAAACGTTGGTTCGCTTCTGAAAGGCCATGAAAATAGTTCAGAACATGCAGATAACATGGCAACATGGAAGGATCTGGAACTGCGGCTAAAAACTGGGAGGACCATTGACCAAACTGAAATGTCATTAATGGAGGTAGAGCGAAGACGCTGGCGAGATGTTCTCACACGTCTTGTAAGTATAATCCAATCACTGGCAGAGAGAAACCTTGCTTTCAGGGGATCTTCCTCTACATTGTACAATCGAGACAATGCCAACTTCTTGAAGGAAGTTGAGCTGCTTGCCAAATTTGATCCAGTGATGAAACAACACATCAGCAGAGTCGAAAGTGGCCAATATAGTCATTCAAGTTACCTAGGAAACATCATTCAAAATGAGCTCATTGGGTCCATTAGTGGGAAGATCTTGGATGCCATTGTTGCAGAAATAAAACAAGCTAAATATTACTCACTCATTTTAGACTGCACTCCAGACATAAGCCACCAAGAACAGATGTCGATTATTATCAGAACTGTTAAAATGGGTGAAGTACCAGAAATAAAAGAATACTTCTTGGGCTTTCTTGAGGCTTCAGAAAGTACAGGCCTGGGTTTATCAGTTCTGATTCTGAAGAGACTAGATGAACTGAATATTCACTTTGATGACTGCAGAGGACAGTCATATGACAACGGAGCGAACATGAAGGGCAAGAACAAAGGTGTTCAGGCAAGGTTATTAGAGAAGAACTGTCGTGCACTCTATGTTCCATGTGGAGCTCTCACTTTGAATCTTGTAGTGGCTGATGCAGCTAAAGCTTCCACAGATGCCATCAGCTTCTTTGGCAACGTACAAAAATTGTACAACCTTTTTGCAGCAGCTACGCAGAGATGGACAATCTTAAAGAAGCACGTGAACATAACACTCGAGTCTCGGAGTGAAACCAGGTGGGAGAGCCGGCTTAAGAGCATTGAGGCTGTGCGATACCAGAGCCACAACATCAGAGAGGCCCTGTTGGAAGTCAGAAACAATGCCACAGATGCCATAGCCAGGATGAAGCACAAGCACTTGCAGAGGAGGTAGGGTCTTATCGCTTTCAGATTTGCACAGTAGTATGGTATGACATTCTTCATGCAGTTAACCATGTGAGCAAACTTCTGCAGTCTCCTACAATGCAGTTTGATGTGGCAGTCAACCTCCTCACAAAAACAAAAGACTCACTCTCCAGCTACAGAAACACAGGTTTTGTTGCAGCACAAGTCGTAGCTAGGGACATATGTGAGGAAATAAATGTGGAGGCTGTGCTGAAGAAGAAGAGGCTCAGATCCACAAAAAAAGCACTTTGCTTACGAAGCTCCTGATGAACCATTTACAGAAGCCTTAAAGAGGCTGGAAGTCAAATTTTTCAATGTGGTGGTGGATTGTGCCATCGGGTCAATAAATGAGAGATTCAAAACATTAGATGATGTGATGGACATATTTGGGGTTCTCCTAAACTTCACCACAATGAACAAGGAAGACCTGTCCTGCAAGTGTGAAAAGCTCTCTGAGATACTGAGCTCTGGAGCTGACTCTGACATTGATGGAAGGGAACTGGCACTCGAAATTAAGAACTTGCCGACTTTACCTTCACACAACATGACTGCATTGGAGCTTCTCTCCTTCATTCATCAGAAGCAACTGGAGGAACTATACCCCAATCTCGGTTGCACTAAGAATTGCCTGCACTCTACCTGTGACAGTAGCGTCAGCCGAGAGGAGCTTCTCTAAGATGAAGCTAATCAAGAACTACCTCAGATCATCAATGGATCAAGATCGCCTCAGTGGCCTTGGCATCATAAGCATCAACCAGGATGTTGGCAGGGAGATTTCATATGATGATGTTATTGATGATTTTGCCCAGAAAAAATCTAGGAGGCAAAAATTTTGAAGATACAAACTGTTCTGTATAACTGTTAGCTATTACACGATTGCATCGTAGAGTTAGTAATTGTTTGGTAGTTGATAATTGCATTATTTTTTTATACATTGTTCTGTGTCATTTATTCTAAGTAATGTATAAGCTAATTTTCAGGAATTTCATGAGTATTTTTTCTGTTTATTTTCTGAAAGTACATATTTGTTGTTTTGGACATAAATGTTTCATCAAAATTGTTTCATAATTGTTTTTTATTAACACAGCCATTTTTTGTATGTGTGTGCTGAGGTGATGTAGTAAGGAGTGAGTTGGTGGATGGAGGGGTGGGGCCTCAAATGGGTATACTGCTTGGGGCCCCCTAATGGCTAGAAACGGCCCTGCAACCAGGCCTCCGAGTCCTCTACCACTGGAAGACCACGTCTTGAGAAGGTCGCCCCTCCTCCAGCAGCGGAGCACTTGCACTATCCTCTTCCGTTACCGACCCCAGCCTGTACCTTGAACATGTCCTTAGACATACACCCTCTGGAGCAGAGGTCCCGCCCCAGCCCACCTCAGCCACCTTCGGGCAAGTCAAGTTCCATCCAAGTCTTGCCTCCAAAACCTGGCTTCTTACTCTCCCCGTATGCCCCCCTCACCCGCCGTCGGCCCGCCTCCCCACGGAGAGAGCCCCGCGGTGGAGGGGGAAGTCGGCATTCACGTCCATCCTATCGACTGTTGGATATCCCAGTTCACCACGATTTTACAGCCTCCCAATCCCTTCCAAGTATCTACAAATTCCTAGTGATCCGGCCTACCTCTGGGTCCCTTCCGACTAACTCTGAACGGACGTTTCAGGCGACCCGAGCCCGCAGCGACTCCAGCCACTATGATGTGCGACCACAGAGAAATCGCTCACCCAGACAAGTGCCCCAACACACCCAAATGCTCCAATTGCGGAGGCGCACACCCCTCTTCGTCCCGCGAATGCCTTTTCTTCAAGTTCGAGAAGGAGGTCCGAGGCCTGCAGGTTGCGGACTTCCTTAGCCTCCGAGAGGCGCGAGACAGGGTGCGGAGTCGGGAGGTGAGGCCAGGGGTATCTTACGCCGCTGCCCTCGGCTCTGTCCACTCGGTACGCCGCCCTGGTCTGCTGCTCAAACTCCCCTCGACCACTAGGGTGCATTAAACGCCCCATGATTTTCAAAAGGTTGTTGGATTTTAATGTCTATTCCCTCAAATGTTACACTTGTTGGTAGAAGTATGTATACAAAAAATAAATCAAATCGGAGGTGGTCCTGGGTGGCCACCGGCCACTTTTATATATTTAGTAGTGATGCACCGAATATTTGGCAAATATTCGGTATTACTTATAATACTAATATACAAATATTCGGTATTACTATACTTACATTGATTGAAAGTTGAAAATGTATAAAACACAACGCCAATGTCACTACTCCATATTTGCTCGTTTCCGCAAATTTGGCCTCGCTTTGCGGTCACATTCAACCACTTGAAGAAGATTTTGGAAGTGGTCTTCTCCTCTTGCAGCTGAGACAAAATCAGTTGTGAGCTTTACTGCTCTCTCCGCAGGGTCATTCACAACATTTAACCCATCCACAATGGACTTGGCTGCCTTGAAGTGGTCATTGTTCTGCCAATTGTTAACATCCTCTGTTAGGAAGGTCATATCCAGGTGAAGAAGGTTCACTGTAAACCATGAGTCCTCGTTCACAAGATCAGCCAGGGTTGTCGCTTCTGTAATTTTTGGAAATGACGGTTTGCCATATCCAGAACCGTAGCGGTGTTTTGGAGTGCTTGGCATTTCATCTGGTTGTATGGCCAGTAACACATCTGCAAGGGCACGACGCTCCTTTTGAGGTACTGCATTGCTGAACAGTGCCAAAACAACCAGTTCTGGGTTAAATACCACAAATGTCTATCAAAGGCTTTCACAGCGCTGACTGAAATGATTGAGTTGACAGCTTTATAGTTGAGTAGAGTCTTGTATAAGCACAAATCAAACCATGGGGCATTTGAAGCAGACTGACATATGAGCCACCAATCACAATAAATATAAACAACAAAAACAACAAACTCCTTCAGTTTTTCCTGTTGATGTTGTGTTGTTACAGTTCCTCGAGGTAGAACAGAAATTTGCTCTTCAAGTAGGCATATTTTGATGGAATAAAGAATCTTTGACATCCACCTTGCTTTATGCATGGCCCCAGGTCTGTGGAGTGTTCCTTGTTTTGTGACAACATCATCGAGGACTACCTGGCAGAGTTGTGCCATTTCCTTGTAGTCTTCCCTACAGTATGAAGTGCTTGTGCGGATTGTGCTTAAAACCTTGTTTTTGCAGGATAAAAGCAGTTGTTGTGCATCGTCATTGTACATTGAAATGTCAATTTTGGTTAAACTTTCATCCTTTGCATGCGATATGCGTTCCCAATTCTTCTGGAATCTTTGGAACAAAGATGCTTCTGGAGACTTTGATGTCTCAATTTTGAGAGCGTCAAACACATGATCCAGGATTACCTCTCCAACATGATGGCGACATGCACACCACAGAAGAGCACGGTCCAGTTTTGATTGAATGGTAACACAGGCAGCTGTAACGTGTCCAGTGTTTGATGCTGTTGTGTCAAAACATAAGTTGACAACTGACTGTTTACACTTCCATGAATGTAGAAACGTGTAAGTGTGCTCGGCAATGATGTCACCTGATGACATATCACTTCCACGAGGATATCTAGCCACTCCCAGTAGCTTTACATCAGTGGCATTCCCAACCAACACTGGCAATCTTTCTTCCTTGCCATTCTTGTTTGTGAGCGTATGCATCTGCTTGCCATCCCAGTGAAGTGTTGCAGCTGTTGGGGCGATCCAATTTTCTCGAATATCTTTGGCGATAGCACTTGTTATTGATCGTCGAGCCTTATCAGCAGTTGAATACGACTTGGCCACACAACGTGGATCACCTCCTGCCTCTTGAATTACAGCTTCGGTGAGCACAGCCTGTTGAACAGGAGTTATGTTTAGTCGAGTAGCAACAGACACGACTGAAGGCCTTTTCAGAATATCATGAGGAATAAAGGCAGACGTACCTGCATATGTTGATCTGTGGTGACTACGCTTCCTTTGAAGCTCTGGAATCGCCTCTTCTTCAGTTTCTTCCAAGCTATCTGCAGAGGCACTATCATCAGAGCATACAGAACTTTTCATCTCTTGTACACTGGATGATTCATGACGTTCTCGTCTTGAAGCTTCCGCTAAGATGCTTTTTTCTTTTCTACGATCTTTATCAGCTTTCTTCTTGTCAACACTACCAAATGAGGCTACTCTGTCAGATTTCATTGACTCTAAAAATGCTCTATCTTCCTCATTCTTAATGTTTGTCATTGCATCTTTTGTCCATACACCAAAGGTCTTATCAAGACGTTCATTCATGGATTGCAACTTAGCCAAAGTGTTTGGAGATTCTCTGCGAGAAACAGGTATTTGACGCAATTTGTTATTGTCATTAAGAAGGTCAAGTATTAGTTTGCAGCATTGATGGTCTGAAAGCATAGAAATATTTGCTTTAGTGTAGAATGTTTTCAGCTGGATAAGGACTATGCTGGCAGATTTCCATTTGAGTGGCTGTGTTTGTTTGCCTTCACATATTTCTTTCTGGATGTGCCACATCACGCATCGAAGAACCTGCCGGCAAGTTGGGAGGCGGACTCCTGTCAATGTACCATCTCCTTCTGTAAGAGCATTGCCAAGACCAAAAATGGCACTTGCTAATCTGATCTTCTTAGCTTCCATTGTTACAGCTTCCATTGTTTCTGAAAGACAATAAAGGATATTATTAGACTATAAGTGAAGTTTCGTTTATGGTACATGTTTTATGTAAATCACCCCTTTAGGGTGCATCAAACGCCCTTAGGTTCTTGGATTTTAATGTCTTTCTCTCAAATGTTATGTAAATCACCCCTTAGCAACTCTATATTAAAAGAAACAATGTAAGTAGTCAACTGGTTGGTAAATAAAAAAAATAGATATTTTTACATAGCGCGGCCCCCGAAAATTGCTGCGAAAATATAAAAGTGACCGGTGGCCACCTAGGACCACCTCCGCGATTTAATTAATTTTTGGCATACACACTTCTAGCAACAAGTGTAACATTTGAGAGAATAGACATTAAAATCCAAGAACCTAAGGGCGTTTGATGCACCCTATCGACCACTGCTTCCCATCCCTCCCAAAGGGACTCCTCGCTGGACCCGAGGACCTCCTGTCCCCCCACCATCCCTCCTCTTGACGTACCTCACCTGCTAAAGATTCCCCAGGAATGTGGGACCAGGTCACCCAGGCCCCGTCCGCCTCGAACCCTGCCCTCCCAGCACTCTATGCACACACCCGAACCTAAACGTTCGTGGTAAGCCGACGAAGCAGAGATCCCGGAGCGAGTCCCAGACTCTCCGGCCTTTCAACAGGCCTCTCCCTCTTCTCCAGATCTAAGATGATGGTCGGACAACATACACCCACCACTTCGTCTACGAGGATCATATCACCCACCGCAGAAGTCCCTCCAACCTACCCCGACAGACTCTGACAATAGTAGCCGAGTTACATGACCCGCTTCTCACTACGAGATCCAATCTGGACAACATCCTCTACCCCGAGGATCCAGTGGATGCGGCACTGGTGCATCTACATGGTGTGGCCAAGGGGAACTTGGCCGCGCCCATGCGTCTTATGGACCTGCCCTTGCCTCCTGGTGCCATTCTCCCCCCCACGAGAAAACACTAGTTCATCTCCTTCCACCCCCACACTACCTGCCTCCCCAACACCGCCCCCTCCTTGTCAGCCACATTGAGCGCGTCTTCCCTCCCACCTGCCCGATCCTTTTGGTACACCCTATCGCCACCCAGGGTCCGCCATGAGACCCCAGACAGGCTGGGAGGTACATCTGAGCCCACGACGTTCCCCGAGCTGCCGTGATCCACGCCTCTGGTCTCGCTCGGCCGACTCGACCCCGCAATTCCCGCTGAGATCGACTGGCCGACCGATTCCTTCTTTGGTGAACGGCAGATAGCCAGCCATGCCCCTGACCCATCCTTCGCCTCCGCGAGCCCCAGATCTCCCTTCGCACCCTAACCCCATAGCACAGTGGCGGCGAACCTTTTTTGCTGGCAGGTCATTTTTGTTAATTTTTATTTTAAAAAAATTAAATTGGGTCACAATAATTTATTTACTTGCTATTTTTAGTGAGAGACTTGTTGGATTTTAGCTGCTAATGTTTTGATCCGAGGTTTATATTTAGTTGTCTTTAGTCTCACACATCCAGCACTCATATCTGTCCCAAGGCGATTCCTAGTGGTGGATTTAACGACATTCATGGAGGAAAACAACTGTTCACATGAATAAGATGAAACAAACATTGTTAGCAGAGCTAATGCTAGCTTTTTCATTGATGCAAAAGAATTTGGTATTTATATATAAATTTGGTATTTATATATAAGAATTTGGTATTTATATTTTATTTAAATAAGAGCTCGTGGGTCACTAAAAATTGCCTCGTGGGTCAGTGGTTCGCCATCACTGCCCTAGCACCTACACCTTTACCCATCCCCCATCAAATAATGGACCCTCCGAAAACTACAACAGTACACTGGAACTGCAGAGGAATATTCGCAAACTACGAAGGTCTTAATTCCTTGATTGCCTCTTCCCGTCCGGTGTTTGTCTGTCACCAGGAGTTAATCCTGGGGACCAGGCCCATGCCATGCCCTACTGGATATTCCTATATCACCACTCCGTCACCTACCTGCACACGAAGGGGGGCTGCCATTCTCGTACACTACGCAGTCCCCTTCCACAATCTCTCTATCCGATCCCCGTTACAGGTGATTGCTACCCGGGTTTCCCTGAATAGACAGTACACCGTCTGCTCAATATACCCCCCTCCCCACACTCAAGTCTCCAGCGATGATCTGGTGGAGGTGGTAAAACAACTCTCCAGGCCTTTTCTATTACTGGGGGATTTCAGTAGTTGCCATCCCTTGTGGGGAGAGACACTCTTCACCTATATGGCCCCGACCCTGATTACTATCATGACCGAGTTCTTCCATCTGCGCGGATGGCCTTGCGATCTACTTAGCAGGGCGGGAGCCGTCCGTCGTTCAACGGCAAATTCAGCTCGCCATCTATCGGGTGGAAAGGTGGGCGACGTCGATGGGATTCCGCCTCTCTACCCCCAAGACCAAGTGTATGCTCTTCAGCAGAAGACGACCCTCAACCCTTCCTGTCTCCTCTGTCACGTTATGCGGCAATCCTCTTGAGGTGGTACCCTCCACGCGATTTCTGGGCATGACTCTGGATCGACAGCTCAACTGGGTTTCCCATCTCAAACACCTGAAGCAATCCCTCCAACGTCCCCTCGCTCTCCTGGATCACCTCTCCCACACCACATGGGGCGCAGACCGACGCTCTCTCCTTCGCCTTTACACTAACATGGTCCAGTCGAAGCTGGACTATGGCAATGTTATATACGGTTTAGCCTCCAACGCCTGCCTCCGTATCTTGGACCCGGTACTTAATAGGGGCCTCCGCCTCGCCATCGGTGCCTTCCGCTCTTCCCCAGCCTCCAAGTGGAATGCAATTACCTCCGTGCACAGAGACTACCCTCTTCGCTTCTATGCGCGGCGATTTCTGAACTCCTACCCCAGGGACGGAGCTGGCACTTCACTGAAGCGGTCCGCTCCTTCCTGGACCTTTCCAACATGCCCCCTCCCTCAGTTAACCCCATCTCATACAGCATCTACCCTCCCTGGCTCCTCACCCCTATCAAGTTTTGCAGGGACCTGTGTGCCCTACAAAGACTACCACGATCGCTACGGTATACGGGTCACTCTTCCGAGAACACGCAACCCAACACCCGGACACTGTCCCCATTTATACAAATGGTTCCCGCTCGGAGGCTGGTACGGCCGCCGCAGCGGTGATACTGACCCAGCCGCTTTCTCGAGACGTCAGCCTGCCCTGCGAGGCCTCAGTTTTCTCAGCAGAACTCCTCGCGATTATGGAGGCCCTCGACATTGTGCGCACCAACCCTGCCAGCTCTTTTGTCATTTATTCAGACTCCCAAAGCACTGTCTCTCCTCGAGAGATTTAACTTCCCCTACTCACTCGTCTGTACCATCCAGCAAACCTTCCCCTTTTTAATAACTTTCCGACATAAGACAATCGCCTTCTGCTGGATCCCGGCACATGTCGGCATCCATGGTAACGAGGAGGCGGACCGCGTGGTAAAGACGGCCTGCTTACTGCCGGCCTCCTCCCGGCCCCTTCCTTTCTCCGACTTCTTCCCGACTCTCCGCTCCCACTTCCGCTCCATCTGGCAACGGGAATGGGACCAGGCCACACAAAACAAATTCCACAAGATCAAACCGCAATTAGGATACTGAGCCCCCTCATTCCACCGGTCCCGCCATAAAGAAATGATTTTAGCCCGTCTCCGCCTAGGACACACACGCATTACACATGGTCACATTATGGCTAAATCGCCAGCCCTGCTTTGACCTACCTGCCATACCCCTATCACCGTCATACACCTCCTGGTCGAATGCCCGAACCTGTCCGCTCTTCATCGCAGGTGTTTCCCTCTCTTGTCCAGTATTTCCATACCCGAGCGTCTACAATCCATACTCGCCGAAGGCCCCCACTTCTCAGCGGAAGCGATTTTCCTCTTCCTCACCCATTCCCATCTGCTTCATCACATCTAAGTCCATACCCCTCCTACCGCCTATCCAGCAACCGAACCTTACTCATCCCGCTAGTCTACCATCCCCAACCCAGTGACACCACCCACCCACTGTCTCGCCGAGACAGGCCCGGATCAAGGGGGGGGGGGGGTCACAGTGGGCATTTGCCCTGGGCCCCCCGATGAATTTTTTAAATAGGGATCCCCGACGAAAATATAAACATATCGGTGGATGATAGATATCAGTGGTATATTATTGGTGGATCTTTTGGATGAGCAGAGTTGCCAGATTGCCTTTTTTCAAGCTATTTGTAGCTTTTTGTGGCTAATAGCTTGAAAATTTGGGTAATGGCTTACGACTTATTTTTTAGCTTATTTAAAAAAAAAAAACTCAGGGTTAAGATTTGAAAATATGTTTAGCAAACTTTATATTACAAATCGTGGATTTCAAATCAAGTTCAATCTTTTAAGATTTTTGTCGTAATTTTGCAGTTTCAGTAATAATAATTGGCAACGTTGCTTAGTTGAATGTACATGTGATTATGGTTTTGCTGCGTACTTCTTTTTAGTGTTAGTGAATATTTTTGATAAATTATCACTGATAGTTGTGGTAACATTGTTCAGTTACTATTCATTCATTTTTTAAATGTCTAATAAGTTAATATTTTTTAATAATTTAATTAATATATATTTAATAATTATATTTAATTAATATATATTTAATAATAAGCTTACCATAATTTTCTTTCCTCAAACCTTGATACTTAGTTAATTAAATGCACACAGTGGCGTAACTAAAATTTTGGGTGGCTCCCTTACGTAATGTGCCCTGGGCCCCCCGAACCCATGATCCGGCCCTGCGCCGAGGTATGTACCACTCTCCCTAGGTTCGAATCGGCGGTAAAATAAATAAAAAAAATACACACACCACACACACACACACACACACACACACACACACACACACACACGGTGTCCCAGGACTTTGTCAATATTTCAGGAGAGTATTTTTTAGGTCATTCCCACTCAAAAATGTTCTATGAACATAGGTCCGATTCTCAACAGTTACAGAGCTATGGGTATTTGAAGTTAAAGAGTGGTTTGCGCATAATAATCTCCGAGGAAGAAGTGGCCAAGCGACGAAAGTATAAAACGCCAGAAAATGCAGTTAAAGTTGTACCAAACTCGAAAGTGACAAAACTTTTGAACTTCTGAAGATATTTCGTCGAAATATTCGTGTGTAGTATGTCAAAATAGGTGCCGTGTGTAAGGAAGTGGGTCTGGTGAATTTTAGCATGAAATCTGGTGTATGTCAAAATGGATTTGGGGCATGACACAAAGTAAACAAAAAATTTCCTTCATTCTACCATGGGATGCTAAGTTGGAAATGGTGTTTGGGCACATCAAAAGATGAACTTTAAATTGATTAGAATGTAAGAAAAAATAGCTTCGATTCATCTAGCAGATGACCTTGGTAAGAACAACAAATTTACGTATGACAACGGATGTCACTTAAGATATATGGGACATTGAGCTCCATGGAGAAGAGCTCCCTGTATCTGTTACAAAGATCCTGATTGGCCAGAATTGGTCATGTGGGAACAACTGATCAATGTAAAATTGCCACGTAACCTAGGGCAATATACAGGGTGTTTCAAATTGTTTCATAAATTAGTATACATATTCAGGACATCAAAGTGAGCAAAAAAATTCCTAGGAACATAAATCCGCAATCGCTTCGTTTCCGAAATACAGTATATTGCTTTTTGGCCGAGGACGATCCAATTAAAATGAGTCATTAAAGTTTATCAAAGTTTATTTACAGCAAGTGCTCAAAATGGTTTCCCGTCACTAATTCATAAGTGTTATTAACTTCTCTCGC
This sequence comes from Bathynomus jamesi, assembly GCA_023014485.1. Classification (NCBI taxonomy): domain Eukaryota; kingdom Metazoa; phylum Arthropoda; class Malacostraca; order Isopoda; family Cirolanidae; genus Bathynomus; species Bathynomus jamesi. Next base: position 39,451 of record JAJOZX010005960.1, read on the forward strand.
ATAAACAAGATTTTTTTTAAATAACCCCGCAAGAAAATGTCAATTGCATTTAGTTCCGGAGACTTGGGTGGCCAAGCGACGGGATCATGCCGCCCAATCCACCACCGCTGAGGATATTCTTCATTCAGAAAATTTCTAACAGCAATAGTAGCGTGAGCGGGTGCACCGTCATGGAGTATCCACATTTGCCGTCGAACAGCGAGTGTCACATTTTCCAATAATCGCGGTAGATCTTGCCGCATAAAATTTAAATACAAATCTCGTGTAAGACGAGCTGTTAATCTGTAAAGGCCAATTAAATTATCTCGGAGAATTCCGATCCAAACGTCTATTAAAAATTGGTGTTGGTATCCTCTGTCACGGATTTCGTGTGGATTTTCATCGGCCCACGAATGCATATTATGAAGATTTAGTACGCCATTTCTTATGAAGCATGCCTCGTCCATAAAAAGAATTTTGCTTGAGAACATTGGGTCTTCGGCAAATTTTCTGGATATCCATTGACAAAATTGAAGTCGCGTCGGGGCATCTGCTGAAAGTAAATTCTGTACCGGTTGGATGTGGTCCGGGTGTAACTGTTGTTTCCTTAATGTATGCCATACGAAAAAATTTGACCTACTTACTCTTGTAGCTATTTGCCTTGTACTTGTATGCGGATCTAGTTGAACAGCTAGAAGAGCCTATTCTTCTACATCTACGTTTTGTCGAGTTCGTGGACGTCCAGCATTTAAATGTTTTGATCGAAACATGCCTCGCTCACGTAGTCGACGGTCATTTGAAAGAAATGTAGGCCTCGATGGTAATCGCCTATTAGGATACCTTTCAGCAAACCGGCGTTGGGCAGCAGCTGCATTGCCTAGCATCTCTACTAACACGAGATGCATATCAGCAAGTGGCGAAGTTCTTCAAAAGAATACTGCTCCATACCGCTCTGTAAAATTACGTGAGTGACACATGAAATGAAGGAAATAATTTTGGTTTCTAAAATGACAACTAACAAAATACTCTCAAAACAAAAGAAAAATAGTTATCTAAACAACCAGACAACTACCACTTTCATAAACGTTACTGACTTTCATTTTAATTGGATCATCCTCGGCAAAAAATCAATGTATCTCGGAAACGAAGCGATTGCGAATTTATGTTCATAGGAACTTTTTTGTTCACTTTGACGTCCTGAATATGAATACTAATTTATGAAACCTAATTTGATAACACCCTGTATATGGTTCCTGTGAAACTCGATGTGCGCCAGATAAATGGTAAAGCTTGGTAGCCGAAACGATTATGATTGTATCAAACTAATTGAATCTCTGAAGTAGGCAATAAATGTTGTAAATAAATAAATAGATACTAGGCCCACAGAAGAAGGGCAGACAATGTTTGAGAAATTAAGCCCTAATTAAAAACAGATTGGGAGTCGAGGTCCAAATTGAGAAATTTGGCAGAGATGACCCGATAGGTATTACTTTTCAAATTAAATTGCAAGCTTGTTGAGTCCTCTTCTGGATAAATGGCTTGACTAAAGGGCCATGGGTATCACTCATCTCATTTTACATGAGATTTGGAGTCGCTATAATCTATTGAAGTTGGTATACTACTACTGCCAAATTTCTCATATTGGCTAAGACCAAGAGTAGGAAGTAAATGGACATATAGGCTAAGATCAGATAAATTCTCATGCTGTTGTAAATCAAAGATATCTCTACTGTGTGTAGGGCAAGATTTGGGTGTTACAAAGAATATGGTGGGGCAATTGTTTCAGGGCACAGATATTTATAATATAATTTTATTTAAACTAGAAGACAGAAAAATTCCCATGTACATATTAAATTTATTGAAATTTTGGTATTCCCACCAATCTTTCACTGTTAGGTGGGGCAATGTACGATCCGAGTGTTTTGACTCCTCTTGCGGGGTGAGACAAGGCTCCTTGCTCTCCCCTATGCTGTTTAATGTGTATATCGACGGATTAATTGCTTCACTTAATGAGGCAACAGTGGGATGTTGTATAGATAACACAAGGATAAATAACTTAGTTTATGCCGATGATATGGTGTTAATAAGTCCCTCTGTTAAAAGTCTGGATCGGCTACTAAACGTCTGCGAAGTGTATTCGCAGAAACATGATATTCTTTTTAATGTTACAAAAACTAAGGTCATGCAATTTCATCCTAAAAGCTGGTACTTTCTGCAGTAATATATACGGACAGCAATTCTGGGTGAATTATAAAAAAGGTTCTGGCAGAACCCTAAATTTGCTGTACAACAGGTCTTTTAGACTCTTACATAAATTACCCCCGAGATACTCAGCTTCGCAAATGTTTGCTACCCGCAATGTCCCGAGCTTCCCGGAGGTAACAAGACGTGCTCAACACAGTCTAATGCAAGTAATTAAAAAATCAACCAACCCGATCATCCAAGCCAGGGCTTCTCAAACTTTTTTCACTTGCGACCCCTTTAGATCAGAAATTTTTTCGCGACCCTTCACTCAATGTCATAAAAGCAATAGGTACTAACACTGTATATTTATGAAAAAAATAATATTTTCAAATGTTTCTGCGACCCCCAATAATATTTACGCGACCCCTAGTTTGAGAAGCCCTGATCCAAGCTATCCATGAGTCCTGCCATTTATCCTCTAAGCTATGGACTTCTTGGTACGAAAACGTCTGTCTGTAGCTCCACTTAACTTCGACAGTGCAGTATTATTTCTAATCAATTGTATATATTTCTATCCTTAGTATATGAACTGTCATTGTATTAATAATATTTGTCATATGGACTATAGTCTGCCAACAAACCTTTTCATTTTCTTTTTCATTTTCATTTAAAGGTAGAATCAGTGGGGGCACTGAACAGCTTGTTGGTTTGCCAGTAACTCCAGCTTGAATGGGTGTAGAGTACAGAAGGGCCCACCCATGGACAAGTGAGAAACAGCCAGACAACAGGAATTCCTAGTGGGTACTGCGAAAAATTGTAAGCTGGCAAAAGTACAAAGTTCCAGAGTCAAGAGCATTGGAGGCTTCTCTGGAGTATCCGCAAGTAGAACAATCCATTTCAATTGTTGGCTGCCCAATGAAAGAAAACTAAATTATCTGGAGACTAAGCACAAGGGCTTGATGTGCAGAAATAAGGTGTATTCACTCAGTGTGGCATTCTGAAAGAGTTTCTGGTACATAAAGGGCGTGAATGGACAATGCTCACAACTGAGTTAACATTGGTATGGCCCCGCATGATGATGAGGACCCAATAGTATTTTTATTATGGTAATGGGCACAAGTTATATAGTGTATTACAGTTTAAGGTGGAAGATTAATCAATTTTAGTTCACAAAGTTTATTTCATTGGTCTGCATAAATTCATTAAGAAATTGTATACACATCTAATACGGGTATAATTGCAGGAATAATATTGTTAAGCGAGTTAAGTTAGGTATTGAGTTCTAATTGCTAAACTGTAGATGCTGATCATTATTAAAATTTTCCACTGTAACAAATTGGGTCATTTTGTGCCAACTAATTGAATTAATTTGAATGTGGGAGTATAATTGAGTCGTAAGAAAATCATTCCCAAAGTAAATTTAAGGGATTGGCAAGCTCGTGTAATATTGTCTTGTTTATGTTAAAGTGTTTGGTTATATAAATTTATTTTTCTATTTGGATATTATTAGCCTGAGGTAGCATTGAGAAGTCACATCAGCTCTATAGGATCACAATTCTAGTTGGTTGGAGCAGCATAGTCACAAATCTGTGACATCGTCGAACAGATATTTTGAAAGATATTTCGTCGAAACAGCCGTAATGTGTTATTGCGCAATGTCCTGTCCTCAGATACTGCGTAACTTCTCACCTATATGGCAGTCTTGGTTCAGACAACTGCTGGTGTACAATGCCTTATTTTTGTAATGTAGCAAAGATTGTATTGGCATATTAAGTTAAGTGTTGTGATAAGATTGTATTTGTATGTTAGGTTAAGTGTGTATGCTGGCCTTATTTTTATATTAAGTTAAGTGTATGACGCGTATATTAGGTTAAGTGACTACGGATTGTGAATGATCCGCACTAAAGATGTTTTGTTTTTGTTTGTAATTCTTCTCGTTTTCCATTGCTAGCAATTTATGTATAAATTGTTTAAGAGTAGTAGCCTGGGAATTGGGAATTTATTTTGACTCTTTCTAGCTGTACTGCAGTATGTAACTAAACATCTAATATTAATAAATAATGGAAAATTCTCATAAGGTTTGGTGCCCTACAGTGATATGACTGTAGGGTAAATGGCGGCCATATGAAAATAGCATTGCTAATGTTTTCAAAAAAACTTCCCTTTTTTTTTTTACGTCGGGGTCGAAATATGACAATAAAACCCACACTAATAGACAGAGTTTATTTCCACAAGTTTCGATGCCCACTCGCATCCTCTTCGGGTGGATACGAATGAACAAAAGCAGTAAGGAAACAATCCAGAGACCATTAAGAAATGCACACCTAGGTTAGATCCCGTTCACCCGACACCGGAAAGGATTTTTTGACCAAGAATCTCATTAAAGGGTCCAGCTTATAAGTACCTTGGCAAAAATTAAAATTATCTTCTTCTATACTGTACATACAGATTCTATTATTTTTCTTTTGACATAATTATTACATTTATAAAGTAACTCGCTTGATTCCCAATCTATGGCATGATTATTTTGGCTGGCGTGATAAAAAATTGCATTATTAGTGTTACAACATCTGAAGGCATATTTATGTTCTTTAATACGAGTTTCAATATTTCTTCCAGTTTCTCCTACATATACTAAGTCACAATTTTTACAGGGAATGCTTTAGACACCAGCTTGCTCCTGTTTTACAAAGTTATTTTTAACCAATTTACTTTTTACAGTAGACGAATATTTGAACCCCAAATCAAACCTAAAATCTTTCGTCAAAGCATGATAATAAAAACCCACTCTGTCTATTAGAGTGGGTTTTTATTATCATATTTTGACCTTCACGTAGAAAAAAGTGAAGTTTTTTGCATTTACTTTAGTCAAAGGTTTACACTTTCTAAGCCGGAAATATAAGGCAAACTCAAATATTGTTTTTGGTTAACTAAAGGTTCCCGAGGGGCATAAAAAGATTTCCTGGCTTTAAAATACGCCTTTCTGATAAACCACTCAGGATATTTTAAATCCTTACTCGCTTTTGTTCATTCGTTTTACTGTATCCACCCGAAGAGGATGCCAGTGGGCATCGAAACTGTTGTAGAAATAAACTCTGAGTATTAGTGTGCGTTTTATTGTCATATTGCTAATGTTGCTGCGTTACTGAAAATTGTATTTTTTCAGTAACAACCAAGTTCAAATGTCCTTGAATATATATATATATATATATATATATATATATATATATATATATATATATATATATATATATATATATATATATATATTCCCCTCGATTAGGTACTCCGGCTTACCGGGCCGAGGGAGCTCGTACACCTCGTGGGTTGTTGGGGTTTCCTCAACTCCTCGCGGGGTGTGGGCGAAGCTTTCACTTCCCGTTGGAGGGAGGCGATTGTGGTCCCGATACCTAAGCCGGGGAAGGATCCGGCGGAGGTGGCGGGCTATCGGCCTATTGCCTTGACGAGCTGCTTATGCAAGCTCCTTGAAAAGATGGTGGCCGTCCGACTTTCCTTTACACTGGAGTCGCTTGGGTTATACCCCCCGACCCAGTATGGCTTTCGTCGATATCGGGGTACTCTGGACCCCTTCTCCTTGGTCATGATGTACGGGAGGCCTTTTCCCGCCGGAATCTTGTTCTCGCCGTCTTTTCCGATGTCCAAAAGGCCTATGACACGACCCGTCGGGGAGTTGTCATGGACCGTTTGAAGTCTCTTGGTTTTGTGGGCTTTTTGCCCACATTTCTTCGTAACTTCCTCTGCCGTCGCACTTTCCGCGTCCGTAATGGGGCGGCCCTATCTGACCTGTATGTTCAGGAGGAGGGGGTGCCCCAGGGGTGTGTCTTGAGCGTCTCCTGCTTCAATCTGGTCATGTCTGCGCTACCGGGAGCCCTTCCGCCCTCGGTGCGCTGTTCCATCTATGCCGACGATCTGGCTGTCTATGCCGCGGGGACGAGTCCCCCCCTCGTGGAGAGGCAAGTCCAACTCGCGGTCAATCGGATTGAACGCTGGGCGTCGTCGGTGGGCCTTACGCTGTCTTCCCCGAAGACTTCGTGTGTGGCCTTCCTTCCGTCGAGGAGACGGGGATCCGGCGCCGTCCCGGCCTTTAATCTTACACTCGGGGGTCAGCCTCTGGCCCTCGTTCAATCAGTACGTTTCCTGGGTATGGTTTCCGACAGCCGTTTGAGCTGGGTTTCCCACCTTCACCGGCTGCGCGAGTCTACAACGTACCCTGGATTTGCTGGGACATCTGTCGCATACTACATGGGGCGCGGATAGGCGGACACTCCTCCGTTTGTACGTGTCCCTGGTACAGTCAAAATTAGACTATGGGAGTGTGGTGTATGGCTCCGCCTCCCGTACGGCCCTTCCGATACTGGATCCGGTCCTCTCTAGAGGACTGCGCATGTCATCTGGCGCCTTCCGCTCCTCTCCGATTGATAGTCTGCAGGTTGAGTGCGACATCCCTCCCTTGGAGGATCGGAGGTCGTTCCTCATTGCCAAGCACTATCTCCGGATTCTCCGTCTTCCCAACTCTCCTCTGTTCCAGGTGGTTGAGAGGGCGTTCTGCCGGGATGGGGGTTGGTATTTTACCGACACGGTGACCTCCCTCCTCGATGGTATGGGCACTCCTCCTCCATCCGTTATACCGGTCTCTTTCAAGGGTGTTGCACCTTGGGAGAGCACCCCTGTTGTGTGCTGTAGGACGTTGCGCCCCGTTCGCAGGGCCGATTCTGACTTTGCCTTGCTTCGGTCTCTGTTCCTTCAGCATGCAGCGTGTCACTCTGCATGTGTTGAGGTCTTCACAGATGGCTCGAGGTCGTCGGGGGCGTTGGGGCCGCGGCTGTTCCCCAGTCGTCTGCCCTTGCTCCCCGATGTACCCGTCTCCCTGATGAGGCTTCCGTTTTCACGGCGGAGCTCTATGCCATTCTGAGCGCTCTGGAGGTGGTGAGGGAGCATCCGGATGGGTCGTTTGTCATCTATTCGGATTCCCGCAGTGCCCTGGATGGCCTGGAGTGTTTTGACCCTGTCCACCCACTGGTCCGACGAATCCAGCTACTGTGCCATATCCTTGTCGCTTTTGGTGGCAAGGAGGTGGTATTTTGCTGGGTCCTGCACTCCTGCACATGTTAACGTGGCTGGAAATAAGGCTGCCGATCGAGCTGCCCGTTCCGCGTGCCGACTACAGGTTTCACCCGTGTCCCTCCCCTTTTCCGATTATATCCCTGGCTTCCGTAGGTTTTTGCGCTCCCGGTGGCAGAGTCGCTGGGATGGCGCTACAAATAACGAACTCTGCAAGATTAAACCCAAATTGGGATGTTGGGCCTCTTCCTTCCATCGGTCGCGCCATAAGGAGGTGGCTCTGGCCCGCCTCCGTATTGGCCACACCCACCTGACCCATGGCTATTTGATGGCCGGGGATCGGGTGCCCCGATGTCCCAATTGTAACGTTTCACTTACAGTTCCCCACCTCCTGGTGGAGTGTCCGCTTTACTCTGCGCAGAGTATTTTCCCTTTTTGGAGAGCGTCGGGCCTCGTGATAGGCTTGGCGCTATTCTATCTGAAGGTCCCTACTTTTCGGTAACCGGGTTGTTCTCCTTCCTCTTTCGCTCCCGACTTCTTTACCGGCTGTGACTCCGCTATGATCTTTCTGCTCCCCCCCCCCCTCCTCCTCTATTGTTCATTTCCGTAACAAAAAAAAAAAAATATATATATATATATATATATTCCAATGTACCATTTTCATGCCAAAAAGCAGGACAGGACAAATTTAAACTCTCATCATTTATTTATAATAATACAATTCCGGTTTGTTATACACTAATTTATGTAACATAATTATATAAAATTATGTACATTTTTATAAAAATTGACGATGCGTCACGAGGGACATAAATATATAGATACGAGACACAGTCAATATGGCTTCAAAATTTGATATACCTTATTTGATTTGATAGTGGTGTGATTTTCGTTGTTGTCATGTTGACAACGGAAGTGGAAGTTTGTTTTATAACTACGTTAGAATAAACCAACCGAATCTGCGCGCGCAACGTCAATCCGCTTCCCACGGAAAACTTTGGGTGAAATTACCGTTATTATATATATTGTCCGTATTATTTCGATCCATTTTCAATGAATGGAATATTTCCTTTTCAAAGGAAATATTCTATTTATTGAAAATGGATCGATTTGAGAATCTAAAAGATTGCGTCATCTCAATGACTCGTACCGAAGATCACGTAAATACGAGAAAAAGTGATGCAATAATGACGAACAATTTTGGCGGTAGGAAATTCTACCCAAATGGGCATTAATGGGTTAATTTAGAAGACGACATTTGTGTGTGAAGGCAGGTAATGGAGAGGACACGATCTTCCTCGTTTTAGCTCTCAAAAAGGATGTAAAATGGAAGTCGATCGATAGATAATATAAATACAGAATTTTGAGCGTAAAAATCTTTGAATAACTTCACTATTTCTATTTTCTTATTTTATTTATTTGCTTTTCGATTTTGAATAAATTTTATAAAATTACGTTCATAATAGGATAAATGTGATGGATTCATAAATCGACAAAAAGGATGCCGAATTTGGGTTTCTCACCCCCAAATATCTAATCCTGAGCATATAACATGACGAGTAAAGTAATTTTTATTTTTAATTCACATTTAAACGAGTTTTGGACCAACTTTTACCAACTGACCAAAGTGATAGAAATGGGTTGAACTCGTAATTTGTATCAAGCGTAAAGGGAAAACACTTATCAACATAAGTTTTTGTAAAGTTTTTTATTTTAAACCATATATAACCATATATAAAATGTTCCCTAGGTTGGTATCTCTTCACACAGAGGTCAGGCTGATGGCTTCACCTCTGGATCTGACTCGCTGTAAGAGAGAGTTTCTATCTTGAGATATCCATCTCGTATAACCAGGTACACCCGGTTCATCCGAGATCGCCCTGAGCCAGGCGTCTGGTCTTCTTTCGAAGACTTCAGCTTTGGCATTGGTTGTGTTCCTGATTTCCTTGAGGAGCTGGTTAAATAGCGTTGACTCTGTGACAACAAAGCTATTTTCGTTCAGGGTCTTCCGAAGATCTCCCTCGTCTGTCCTTTAGTTTGGGAACACTACGTAGTTTACCTTTCTTATTTTTCAGTGTTGTTTGGGTTCAGTTTGAAGTTAGGTACTAGTTTTTCTATTATTTTCCATGCGCATATTACAGCAAATATAGATTTAATGTATATAGTCTTTTCCAGTAATTGAGTTGATTTCTTTTTAGTCTTGCAGTCTTGGCTGAGAAATTTTCTTTGAGTTTCTTAGTTTAATATTTTCTTCTTTTTTATAATTATGGGAACGTCAAGACTGAGCAGTATTTAAATTTTGGTTTGATCAGTGTTATCAGCACCTCTGTGACCTTTCTTTTAAAGGTTCTCAGTGTCTGTCCCGTAATTCTTTTCTTGTTTTGCTTATCGCTCCTTTTTGTCTCTCAAATTTAGTATCATCGGCCATTATAACTCTTAATTCTTTTGCTTTCGTGTTTCTCCGAATCTTCTGTTTATTTGAGGCATAATATTATATATGCTTTAGTTCCTCATTTCTTCCATATCTGAAGAGCTAAAAATTTTCGGTGTTAAGTTTTGTTTTCTTCTTCTTCTGTTTGTGTCCGTCTGTAAAGATTTCACATCCTCTTCAACTATAAGTTTTCTGCTGATTTTTGTATCGTCAACAAAGGATGTTACTGTACTATTTTTGGTTACTTTGTTGTCTATGTCTGTCAGCATTGTAATGAATAGGAGTCGGGCTAATACTGTTCCTCGTGGTACCCAGCTGCATACTTCCGATTCTGTTGATGACATTCCTTGGATTTCAACAACTCGCTGACGTTCTGTAAGAAAGTTATATATCTATTTTACCATTTATTCCCAAATTAATACGCGACTTCAATATTATTATGGACTTGTACATGATATCTTGTCATTGAAGGGAAATTATCAGTTGTTGTTGTTGTTCATGACAAACATATTGACAGTTTGTTATATTAACAAAATTACATTCCCTTCCCACAAATACATTTAAAACGCTATACTTTTTTCTAATCTATCTAGGGCCGTAGCAAGGCAGGAGAGAGCGGTGCGGACACCCAGGGCGCCAAATTGTCGGTCTTAGAGCTGCCACGTAGAATGAGATTTGGATTTTTAATTATGTATTATGTATTAATTATGTATTTTAATTATGTATTAAGTAATTATGTATTTTAATTATGTATTTGAATTAATTATATATTTCTATCATAATCAATTTGTATACTGTATGTTCCGAATTTAATGGGATGGGGCCGGATAAGGAATGCCTTGCACAGGGCGTCATCGCAGGGTGGTACGGTCCTGAATCTATTCATATCTCGCATACAACATTACCGCATACGGAAGTGCGTGTGATTACATCATCAAACCTTTAATCATAAACCAAATACAAATTATTATAAAAGTAAATAAGAATATTTATTACACTCATACATCAGCAATGGCGTATATTAAAATGTAAACACACATTTGAAGTATAGCTGTGCTCCTTAATGTTTATAGATTTACGAAACGTACTGCTCTCACTATATTAATCAAGAGGTGGAATTATGGAACATTAATCTATCGAATTAATTAAATTAATCAATGCTCTCTCTCATCTTTTATAAAACGATTAAACTTTAACAAATTCCAAAGTTAGCGAAGTCACTCCTCTCTTTATTGCTATTATTATTTATTATTATTAATTTGCTTTTGATTCTTATTATCCTTCCTCTAAAAATCTCTCCTATCACTTTTCACTACATTCATACTGGGTTCGTTATTCTTTGTATATTATTCTTATTCTTTCTTTGTATATGTCCTATTGTAGTGAGCGGCGCCCTGAAACAAGAATTTCCAAGCGTCCCCATTATCCTAAGATTAATCTATTGTCAAATATAAAAGTAATTCCACAAAACACTTTTAGATTTATTATGTAGCTTACTATGAATGTAGGCTAATTACGTAAACCTATTTGTTTTACCATACACAACATGTATCAAGTAGATGGCTTTATAAGCTTATAAGTTATACGCCATACGAAGCACGACCAACTTGTTTCGAAATTCCGAGTTCTAAATCGTGACTTTTCGTGTTGCAAATTGATCAATCACAGTATCCAAATAGAGTTGTCTCGCCCTTTGATGTTCGATAGTGTCGAATTTAGAAATGCTGAGGCCCTAAGATATGCTTAGATTACGAAGCCCCATGGCGTTTTCAATTAAAAATATTCTAATTCATGCATATATTATTCAGAGGCAGGCAAAGGTTGCAACAAAAAATTAAAAGCTTATGATCTTGCAATAAGCCAATTTGCATTATGATCGAGATACCCTCAAATGAAGATACCTTAGTACGATTTCAAATTTGGTATTAAAACTTTTATTCTACAGCAACAGTAAAGCAATTGTGCAGATCAGTAGTTATTAAATTAAAATGGATCCAATTTGTATTTAAAACGTTTTATTTCGTGATTTTTGGATGACAAAATCATTGATAACGTCGTCAAAGGATAAACTACGAAGTTCGTCACTCTCTATGCGCAAAATGCTTAGTGCAGACAGCTTTCCTTGTAGCATTGTCGTCCGTAGTTAATTTTTTCTTTTCAGTCGCGAAAATGACATTTCACCCGAGCAATTCGTAATTATTAGACTCAAAAAGAGCCTCAGTATTGCTTGTACATTGGGGAAAGCCAAAAAACTTTTCTACGTAAAGGTCAAACTATAATAATGAAACCCCACTCTAATAGACAGAGTTTATTTCCACAACAGTTTCGATGCCCACTGGCATCCTCTTCGGGTGGATACAGAAAAACAAATGAACCAAAAACAAGAGGGAAAACAGTCCAGGGACCATTAAGAAATTCCCGACACCGGAAGGGCATTTTATTAAAGGGTCCCGTACAAATTAAAACTATCTTCTTGTTCTATACATACAGATTCTATTATTTTGACATAATTACTGCATTTATTATTACATTTACGTTTATAACTTATTATTACCTTTACATTTATTATTACATTTATTTTATTACCTTTATTATTACATTTATTATTATTGCATTTACATTTATTTCCACATTTATTACTTTTATTATTACATTTACATTTATTACTATTACGTTTATTATTCCATTTACATTTTATCGAAAAAACGAATGAACCAAAACGAGTAAGGAAACAATCCAGAGACCTTTAAGAAATTCACACTTACTGTAGGTTAGATCCCGTTCACCGTAATAAGGGATTTTTTTAACCAAGAATCTCATTAGAGGGTCCAGCTTATAAGCACAAATTAAAATTATCCACTTGTTCTATCCATACAGATTCTATTATTTTTCGTTTGACATAATTATTGCATTTATAAAGTAACTTGCTTGATTCCCAATCTGTAGCATGATCATTTTGGTTGGCGTGATAAAAAATTGTATTATCAGTATTACAACTTCTGAAGGCATATTTATGTTCTTTAATACGGGTTTCAATATTTCTTCCAGTTTCTCCTACGTATACTAAATCACAACTTTTACAAGGAATTGTGTAGACACAGGCTTGTTCCTGTTTTGCAACGTTATTCCTAATCAATTTACTTTTTACAGTAGATGAGTATTTGAACGCCAAAGCAAACTTAAAATTTTTCGTCAAAGGTTTTACACCTTCTAAGCCGGCAATGTAAGGCACTCACATATTATTTTGGTTCACTGAAGATTCCCGAGGGGCATAAAAAGATTTTCTGGTTTTAAAATACGCCTTTCTGATAAACCACTCAGGATACTTTAAATCCTTAAGAATGTTCCAAATCTTTGAATTTTCCGGGTCCAGCAAATGTGGGCTACAAATCCTGTGTTCTCAGAAACATGGAAGAAATAATTGAGCTTTTAACCCCTTCATCATGATATGAAAACTAATGAATGTACAAATTACAGTCAGTAGGTTTTCTATAGACCGTGAAATCGGGTTCTCCGCTTTTGTTAATGACCAAAACATCTAGAAAAGGTAATTGTTTGTCGTTCTCCCATTCATATTTAAATTTAATAGAGGGAACAAGATTATTTAATGACTGAAAGAAAGTGTCAAAGTTGTTCCAGTGGTCAGGCCAAAATGAGAAAATATCATCTACATAACGAAACCAAATTAGATTCCTGGGACATATTGTTTGCAACAATTCCGACTCATAGTATTCCATGTATAATGTACTCAGTATTGGGGATAAAGGGGACCCCATTCCCATACCAAAACGTTGCAAATAAAATTCGTCACCGAAGGAGAAGGCATTATTGGTGACACAGTTTTTTATCAGTTCTAAAAATACAGATGTGGGCATGCCAAGTTCTACGTTACATGCTGGCAATTTTCTATCTAAAAAACTAAGTACATCATCAATGGGAACTTTCGTAAACAAGTGACATCAACAACTTCAGGATAGTTTTTAACTAGAAGCTTTACACCTTCACTCAGCTGTTTTTCCGAATCATCTACATCAACCAAAAAGGAAAAGTTGCTCGCAACATTTTCGTATATGTTTGCTCTTTTATTTAAATTTGTTTCAAGAGCATCCATCATAGGAATAAAAGATTTAATTCGAAACTTATCTCTTGGAGAAAGGGTTCATCGGCTTTAGGTGCATCACCATCGTTGATTTCTTTTCTTCTCAATCTTTTTCTTTTATTCGCACACTTGTAGTCTACTGAGGGCAGGATTTCTCTTGCTTTTAATTCAATTTCACCAAGACTTTCACGAGTGTCTTTCAAGAAGCGAGTAAGTGATGTGTAAAGCTTTGCACATGTACTAAGGGTTATCTGTGCATCCTGTAGGGTCTTGCTAGTTTTGTGGAACTGATCTAATAAACGGTTCCAGGGAATTAACATGAACACAAACTCTAATTCCTCCAACAGAATGCCAGCCTCTCTCCTTGTATCATTCTGTTCACTGTCATCAGCTTGGACATGAGTGAGGGCATCAATAATTGGATCATACCCCTCAGCTATGGCTAAAGTGGCCTTTGCATGTGCTTCCTACCTAGTGTCAGAGAGGCATTTTGGTATTGTGAAATCAGGACTCAGATATGATTTAAGTGCTGCCCAACGTTTGGTAGAGGCAGAAAAGAATGCGTATAACAGTTGAACAACACCAAAAAATATTTACTGCATTTTGGCAGCAATCAACTGCAGCACGACCAACAAGGTTAAGTGAATGTCTAGCACAAGGAATATATATATGACAAACTTATTTTTCTCGAAGTTTCTGCTGCATGCCATTATACCTCCTTAACATGTTCGCTGCATTATCATATGACTCCTCTACACTTACCAAAGTCAACTTTGCAATCATTGACTAGATAATCCAGCACCATGTTGGCCATACTTTCACTACTGTGCTTCTCTAATTCAAGGAAAGATAGAAAACGTTCAATGGGAAGACCATCATCGAGTGACACACATCTGACAATAACAGTTACTATAATTGATAATTAATTGATCAACATGTGAAAGCTCTGGTGTAGAGTCAACAGACAAGCTGAAGTATCCTGCTTTTCTCAAGTCTTCCAAAATAGATTCTCTTACCTCTTTAGCCATAAGTGGATGAGTTCATCGCATATTGTTTTAGACAAATACGAAGGCTTTCCAGATCCACTACTTCCATAATGCTTAATGTGGTTAGAAAGAAATGGACCAAACTTAGTATGGAAAACTGATACGTGTGGGTAGTCGGGAGGTAACGAAAGTGGTCCTCTGAGTAGGTAGGTAGTTAATCTGACAATTATTAAACTCCTTTTATGTCAATGACTGGGTGGATGAAACCAATCGGTTGCTGACCAGAGTTAATCTTTACACTAGTATTTATATACTGTGTGATAGAGCGTGCTTGATAGTATTGAAACAGTGACACGACCAATCAACCAACCAACACAAAAAGGGCTGAGGGGAAAAAGCCTGAAGAAAGAACACATGCAAGAACAGCGGCATGGTGAGCGAAGGGGCTTGAAACGGAAGAAAGAAGAACCAGCTTAAGTACTCCTAACTAAATTAAGCAAATAGAAGAAAGGCCCCATTAAGAAGATCAGGCCTGGCTAAGGAGACCAGGACTTATCTAATAACACTCGGTAAGTGAACCGTTGTATTTCTAAGCCCCAGTTTAGCGATAACAGTTTAAACTAGGTCCAGTTAGATTAGGCCTACATTGTGGTCTAAGACCTAGCATCATCTCATTGCTTAACAAAGGCTATGGTAAATTACCCTAACCTAATTTGGTGAGGAAACCTACTGTGGACCTCAATTTATTCTACCCGCTCGGGACCACTTCCGGAATCTCTTGGTCTAGACCATAGCTTTCCAAACTGTGTCGCCAATACCTCCCAGGTGTGTCGCCAAATTTAGTTAATTATTTTCAATTTTTTTGTATTTTGAAAATTTTGATTTTTGTATCAACAAAATCGGCTACAAGATAAACCACCTACTGAAAAATTATCTGATATTTGATAACAAAAATTAATTAATGTGTCGTGAAAATTTTTATGCTTAAATAATGTGTCGCCAACGTGAAAAGTTTGGAAAGCTCTGGTCTAGACTGACCCTACAAGGTTAGGCTTAACCTACTCTACAGTTAGACTGGAGATGTTAGGGGTGGGTTAATTGGGGACCAATTTATACAGATTTTTCACACTTAGCAATAAGTTCTATCAAACCAAGAAAGTTTCCGTTATGGGACGACCTAAGCTTTTCATTGTCTCCCCTAAATACTAATCCACGTTCTGCTAATGTGCACACAACTGCAATAATACGTTTGAGTACATGCCTCCAATACTCTTGTTCCTGTTTCATCTGTTCAGCTAGGTGTGAATTCAAGGTTAACCAGCGAATCCTCGTCAAATATGTAAGGAAAGCTGTTCTATGCTCCCCAAAATTCTCATGATTTTGAATTGCAATGGGGTTTCGCCAGTCATTAAACCCATCCCTAGCCAGTGCAGTTGATGATGTGGAAAAGAGCTTGCAAACAAAACAGTAAACACAACCAGTTGTTGGAGAGTATATTAACCATTCCCGATTGTATTTTTCCCCATTAGCTTTCGATGAATAAAAAAGACCATTTGAATACACCCGATTTGATTTTTGAATGATCGCTTCGATTTCTCAAATAAACCATCTCAATGTTGACACTGAGGGGCCTTTCTGCAACCAGAATGCAATATCATCCTCAGTAAGACTCCCCAGAGGCCGAGATCATTGAACTTTGTGTATTTATTGTCTTCAGCCTGGATTTCAGTCTCTGTACACGATCAGATGAAGTAGCCACATTCGCTTCGCGTCTGTGTTATCTATTCCAGTAAAAGAGGTGGATGCTTGTGATTGTTGTGGATCTGTCCGACACTCTCGAGTCTGAGATCCTTCCTTTATAACAATGAAATAACTGTCAACTTCCGGTAATTGTTTTATCTGCTTTTCAAGCTGCTGCTGCTGCTGCTTTTTTCTCTTCTGGAATCCACTTCCAAAAGTTTTTTCATTTTGATAGGCCTCTCCAAAATAATGAGAAACGAATAACTTCTTTGAAATTAAAAATGGCAATAGGGACTATAGTATAAATAGGCCCTATATAAAATAATAAAATAAATGGAAAATGAAACAATGTAACTTCGCGACTTATGTTAGAAGTACAAATTTAGCTTATGCTTGACATTAAATTAGGAAGGCAATATGATTAATATTACCCCGCCTCTCTATAGGGGTTTGCAATAATATAAATATAAGAAATAAATACTTATAAAATAACAAATATAAAATAGACACAATATAAAGTTAAGCAAGTTGCTCTAATAATATCAGAAGCGGAGGGCCTTCGTACTGAACCGTAATATGGCTAATCTTAGGCACACTCAAATAAATAAAGAATAACAGGTAAATAAGGAATGATAGGAGTTCTATGGCGAGCAAATAAGAACGGCGAGAGGTCTGATGTAACTGACGAACTAGATTTGCCTGGCACTCAAAGTCCAAACACAACAGTAACTAGGTACTGTTTGATATGCCAGATCTACAGTTGTATCAGTAGCCACGCCCCCAATATATAGGTAAAAGATGTATTTCAAACGTGAAGTTGTCTCAAGTATGTTGAGGTTGTTTCTCGCGAAGTTTTCCAATAATAATGAAAAAATAAAGTATTGATTTTAGTAAGCCAGAACCAAGACATTTTTTAAAAATTGTAAGAAAATCTAAAGCCTAAGCAGTGGCGGACTGTTAATTAAATTTTGTTGAGATGGAGCTTAGACGTAAGAAAAAAAAATTATGTGTCAGAGGGGCTTGAGAGGGCCCTGAGTTTCATCAAACAAGTGCTATTCATACCAGAGGCCACTATAATCGGTGCCCCAGGCCTCATGGTCGAAAAATAAAAGTTTCTGCAAAGTCAAATTTAGTTAAAATAAGATAACCTAGGGCCTAACGCCTCCTAAGGAGTGGTATACTGCCAACTGGGTCAATTTTGGCTACCGATGGGTGGACGGCCATTCGTAACAAAGAGGCCCCATGTTCGAAGAATAAACTAGTTTCAGCAAATTCATAATATAACTTGGTACTTCAGCAGTTTCGAGCTATGCGTACTGGTCTATTTTGTGTACCGCGATCATATAAGTTAGTTTCAGGAAAGCTTTTAAACGGGTCAGTTTTTGTATTGACCATTCATACCAAAGGGCCCCCCATATTCGGTGCCAGTGTCTTGATACACTAGAGTTAAAATACTATTTATCTTGGAGGAAGACCCTGGTTAGCCCCAGCCAGTTGGCCTCCGGACATAAGTTAGGTTTGATAAAAAAAAAAAAAAAAAAAAAAAAAAAAACGAACTCAAAGAGGTGCCTCATTATGAGAGGCCCTAAGCTGTAGCTTACTTAGCTTATGTCTAAATCCGGCACTGGTTCAATAGACAGAACTACAAATGCACTTAATCGGTGCTCGAGCATTGAGTTTTGCGAGTAGGTCTTGATGAGCTTAAGTTTCGAAAAACTTGTTTCCTCAGTAATTACCGTAACTGGCGAAGTAGGAAGATGAGTTACGCGTCAGTGACATCAGAGAAAGTAAATAAGTAAATACATATAAATATTTCTTAACAAAAAAATTAAAAGAAATATAGCTAACTTCAGGCGCGGCGCACTATACACCTACTGTAGGTGACAGTCACAGTCATTTAGAACAACGCTCCTTCCAGACTTACGCCTGAAATAAACTGCTCCACTCGCTAAAAATTTGCAGGATTTACAAAAACGATAAAAGTATGTATTTGAATGTTCAAAATACAACACAGTATGGCCTGGTCTGTGACTTCCCCATAATTGTATCTATTATATCTATATATAATATCTATTATATATCTGTTATCTATTATACATCTATCATATCTATTACCACTGCCCAACAAAAAAAAATTTTTTGCTGGTGATTTAATTCTAAGACCTGTTTCTGGATAATATTGATGTGCTGATTTCAAAAATCACCTTAGATTTTGTCCATCACATCAGGTTTTCGTGCAATGCAATATGCCTATTTTGGGTGATCCATGAAGGGGCGCTTATCAAAATTGATGATTTTTGAAGCTTAAAGCTGGTATATTCGATGGTCCCCAGATAAGAAAACTGATGAAAGATCCGCAGTTCAGTAACTCAATGACTGAAACGGAGGCAAGAGCTTGGAATGCTTTTGTGGCAGTAGTTAAGAACTTCCTAGGAAACAAAAAGTCTGAAAATTATAAAGATCTTGTAAAGGATTTACTTGTAAACTTTCAGCAGTTGGGTTGCAACATGAGCATTAAAGTTCACTATCTCAACAGTCATCTGATAAATTTCCAGAAAATCTTGGTGATGTTAGTGAAGAGCAAGGTGAAAGGTTCCACCAAGATATCAAAGTGATGGAAGAACGATACCAAGGAAGATGGGATACCCATATGATGGCTGAACTACTGCTGGAGCCTGCAAAGAGATTGTCTTGACATCTCTCATTCTAGGAAGTCCTATAAGAGAAAATTTATCAGCACTGAAAAGTAAGAAAACAAGAAAAAGACAATGTTAAGAAAACTGGTCCCGTGCTTGCTTTAATATGGATTCATTTTTTGCTTATTTAAACACTTTTAATCACTTTATGTGTCAATATTAACATTGTATATTAAAGTTCACTCCCTGCACAAATGTTTACTTTTCCATGCTGATTCTGAGTATGTAAAAACTTATTTTTTGAAAAGAAAAAAATTGGGCATAACCCTGCCAAAATGCGATATCTCCAAAATATCCGTATTTGATTGCTCGAAAACCTGACGTGATAGGCAAAAACTAAGGTGATTTTTTTTAAATCAGCACACCAAAGTTACCTAAAAACAGGTGTTAGAATTAAATCAGCAAAATTGGTGTTGGGCAGTGTTATATAACTGTATAGTTTACAACTGTATACACCCATAGCTGTCAACCTCAAACTGAAGGAAGGCGTGAGATTGACTGTCGCGGGGGTCCAGGGATCACAGGTCCAGAGCGAAGTCCTGGTGGGGGTCTAGCGGGGTGAAGCCCCAAGTTCCGAAGTGAAGTTGAGAGCGTGAGTTTGAAGTAAAAAACCTGAGTTGACAGGTATGATACACCATCTGTATTTAATAATGAAATTATACTCGTATATAGCATGTAACCTCTGTTTAGATTTGTAAATTAGTAGATAAATAAATGTATAGTGGGCGTAGTATTAGCCGAGTGAGGTGATGCTGATTAATTTAGTGCTAATGATTAATTGATGTAATGATTGATTGTTAATGACAGGCTGGGTCAACAATTTATGATGTCCTACGGTATCACCGGTTTGAAGGTGGCTAATGGAGTAGGCCTACTATAATTACTTCTGAGTGATACGAATTGATTCGAGGTCACCAGCTTAGATTACACCCAGGCAAATAAGGTTATAAAAATCACTTTCGTTTTTTAATTAAGAAAATAAATTAGTTATTTGCAGTGCTGGGCACTTGCGCAAACACTTGCGCAAAACGCAAATTGCGCAAGTGTGATTTCGGTTGCGCATTTGCGTTTGCGCCAATTCTTGCGCAAACTTGCGCATTTGCGTTTGCGCAAGTACTTGCGCAAACGTGAAAAAAAAAACATTAAAAATAGTGGATTTAGCTCATAAACACGTGACTGCCAGACAGGTGGCGCCGCCAGACAGCAGTGAGCACTCAGTATACCAACAACACTAGTGAAACACGTTTGTTTGATTAGTTGATTTTAATTTTATTTCAGAGTTCAAACTACTAACTACTAACTACTCTAGTAACTTCTAGAAACTTCATAAGTCATAACTACTGTCTATAACTAGTGAACCATGGACAGCCTCAGACACCAGTCTCTGTCCAGCCCCACCTCTGCCCCCAGCCCGGCCGGCAGCGTGACCAGCCATGGCTCAGAGCCTCACCAGGAGGAAGAGGACCTCAACAACCCCTGGCCCCACCTGGACACCTTCTTTGGACCTTTGACCAGCAAGAAGAGGGTGGTTGAGAGGGGCAGGGTGGTCTACAGGGGCATCATCATCTGTAAGAGGTGCAAGGCCAAGGTCAGCTTCAACACCATCAGCATGTACACTAGGGCGGCTCGTTTTTACACACTTTTTTCGATATTTGATTGGGGGTAGTGCGGAAAAGTTGCGATTTGGAGAGAAAATAAAGTGTGTAAAATTTTTTTGATCTACGTCAATACCTTCCGGTGGCGGCGAGTCCTTAAAAATCGAAAAATAGGCCTAACGGGGTAGATTGGAAAATGGTTTTAAAGACTTACAAAATAAACAATAAAAATTTCAGCACAATCTGTTAATACTTCCGGTGGCGTCTTAGCCGTTAAAATATCCAAAATATTGATTTAAAGCAAGTTTTAACAAGATGTTATACAAATGTTAATTCCGGTATATTTCTGTGCAAACAACCCTGAGAACACTATTATAGGCTTGAATAAATTAATAGCAGTCATTGAACAATGAACATTATATAAAAATTATATAAAATTATATAAAATTTTTGTTTTTAGGCCTATTTTTCGATTTTTAAGGACTCGCCGCCACCGGAAGGTATTGACGTAGATCAAAAAAATTTTTCACACTATTTTCTCTCCAAATCGCAACTTTTCCGCACTACCCCCAATCAAATATCGAAAAAAGTGTAAAAACGAGCCGCCCTAATGTACACCCTCAAGAGCCACTACCAGCATGAGAGTTTAAGTTTATTTATAAATTTAAAATTAAAAAAAAACTTGATAAGTAGTTAACTTTAGAAATTATTATTTATTAAAATATAATTAAATATTAAATAATAAATTATACTTTGTCTCAATTCAAACACTTCTGTTCTATATCACTGTCATTACAATATAATTTATAATTTTTTTTTGCGTTTGCGTTAGCTCAAGTTTCGAGAAGTTTGCGCATTTGCGCTTGCGCAAGGTATGGGTTTGCGCATTTGCGCTTGCGCAAGTGAATTTTCGTTTGCGCTGCCCAGCACTGCTAGTTTTAATCTCTTACCTTAGTTATGTATTTTAATTAAATTACTTACACCTAGTTCTGGTAGTCCACTATTTAGTTAAACAGGGTTTTAGTTTAATTGCAGTGGTTAATGTTGAGGTTTAAAGGTTGACTTTAAGTTGCCCGGTTAGTTGGGGAACTGAAGAGAATTGTTTACAAAAAAACTAGCCCACTTCATTCAGCAGTCAAAATTTTCAAAGATTCACGGAGAGTTCCGTTTTTCTTTGTCTCAGAAACTTTTTTCTTTCTTCTTTTTATTAATTAGGGAAACCCAACTTCACTAGTTGGTTAGAAACGAGGGTTGTTTTTTTATTCTATATTTATTTTGTTTATATTTTATTTGGAAATATATGTGGTTATTTCTACCCAACCTTTTTTTTTTTACAAACACCAACCCCACAGTAAATTCCACATTCATAACAACGTATTCAAGGAGTAATGATGTCTATACCCACATAAAAAGAATTAGGGGAAAATGTTCATTGTACCCTAAATATGGGCATCAACAGATTCAGATTTGAAAAAAAAAATTCATATATATATATATATATATATATATATATATGCGCCTCGGTGGTATAGTGGTTAGCATCGCTGACTACGAATCCATGTGGTTGGTAGATAAATGGGTACCCTGGGTAGCCTAGTGTTTAAGACGCTGGGCTGCTGGTGGGGCGTTGCTCGGATTCCAAGTTAAACTGTAGGTCTAAGCCGGAGTGACAAGCTTGACCTTCGTCAGAATGAACAATTCGGACGGTGTGCGTGTGTGTATATATACTTGTATAATTTCATTTGAGAAAATTTAACTAAAATTTTAGATTTGCAAAAAAGGCAACACTTAATTTTTGGTATTATACAATTTTCGTAACTTTTATCGCAACGAATTTCAATGAGAAACAATGATTATATATACAGGGTGTCCGAGAATTATCTGTACAATTTTTGGGCTGTTATTAAAAGTCAACCATGAAGTGTAGAAATTCCAGTGTTGTCCCATTTTACAGAGAATCTCAGTAAGTTTTTTCTGATACCAAGTTTTGACAAGTTTTTAGAAATTCCAGTGTGTCCTAAAATTATCTGTACAATTTCATCTTTTAATAAAATTCTTGATAACACACGTAAAATTCTTAAACAAGATTATTTAGAATCTGTATTTTCAAAAGTTTCTTTTATTAAAGTAACGTTGTTACAAACATTCGATATGTGCAGCGCAAATGTTGCCATGTACGCTGCAGCATATCCACATCAATTCGCTCAATAGCAGCTGATTCTTGCTTTTAAATCATCAATGTCCGTCACCCGCGTACAAAAAAGAAAAAACTTGTCAAAACTTGTTATCAGAAAAAACTTAATGAGTTTCTCTGTAAAATGGGACAACACTGGAATTTCTACACTTCATGGTTGACTTTTAATAACAGCCAAAAATTGTACAGATAATTCTCGGACTATCTCGATCTATCTATCTATCTATCTATATAAGTATATTGGTCAGACATTTTTGGAACAAGATAGCATTCAGCGTAAAGAACATTGACCCTTATTAGTTATGTATTTATAGTTTATTATTTATTTACGTATATGTTCGTGTTGTTCCAGATAAGAAATGGTTGGTTGTGCGTTTTAGTAAATTTGGTCAGTTGGTTGTTAGTCCAGAAAAGAGTAATTTAAGATGGCTTCTCACTTTGCTTCTGACATGAGTAGTCAATAGTTCTTAAATAGTATATAAGTAGTTATAAATAGAACACAAAGAAGAGATATATATGAAATGGGGGGGGGGGGGGGGGGGGATATTTTTCAGTAGGTAAAAAGTCTTCGTTTTGATGGTAAAACGGGGGTGGGGGTAACCCCCTTTGTTTGAAGCCTCTAAAGGGGATTAATTTCCAATAATAATTACGGTTTTAATTAAGTAATAATGTCTGGTGGTTTTTAACCTCCGTGACAGCAAAAGTCATGTCACGGAGGGGACCTACACCTTTACCTGGGACCTCAAGCCATCTAGGGGACAATCTGGTCCCTCATCAAACTACCAAACAAAGCCAACGTCGCATAATCTCGCTGATCAAACGAGAAGCGGTGTTACGACGTGGCTACTTACGTGCTTAAAGTTGTTTATATACAGGGTATCCCATAAGTCCGGTGTCATAAAAAAAATTTTTTTTAATTAAATTTACCAAAGTAAAACAAATGTTCATATTGATGTCTCGTGACTTTTTTTCGTTGCCTCCGCCTTTTCCTGAGGACTGTAACTCGTTTCCACATTAGCCAATGCGTGTTATTCTACCTGCAACAAAAGAAAACGTCCCAAAACAAGACCAATTTGAACATTTGTTTTAGTCCTAATGTATTACTTTGGTAAATTTAATTTAAAATAAATTTTCCTATTTCACCGGAGTTATGGGGAACCCTGTATATTTTAAACGAATATAAAAGGAGATTTTGAGGTAAAACAAATCTTTATTCTTTAAAAGAATCTTATTAAATTGTCGTATTCTCAATTACAGAATAAAAAAAAATTGGGTCTCTGAAATCAACAATAACAAATACAAACACTGGCTGGGAGGGAGGCCTTGTAACATCTCTGGAAAATAAAATTGAGTGGAAATTGCACACTATTGGCTGTTCACTCCATCAGAATGAGCTTCCCTTCAGAGCTGTTTTCAAGCATCTTGATGGCAGTACCAAAAGTCCCACTGCTTTCACTGGTCCGCTGGGAAAACTGTGAAATTGACTACCAAGATCTGCCACAAGTGGAATTCACCAAACTCAGTGGCCCCCTGGATGACATGGAATTTGCTGAGGAGACACTGAATGATCTCAGTAGCGACCAGAGGCTTCTTTTGGAGTATGTGCTTGGAATTTTCAGGGGCAAAGTCAACCCAAGATTTGCTGCCTGGAAAATTGGACCATTAAACCATGCAAGATGGTTGACTTTGGCCATTAGATTGATGTGTCTGTGGACCAGAGGTGCTTACCCTCCAGAACTACAGGATAAGCTTTACCAGGCCATCAAGTTCATTGTGGAAGTGTATGCAGTCAGTTGGTTTGAGATCAAAAGGGACAGCAAGTTCCACAATCAGCAGCTGTACATCTTCAACATGATCCAGAGGATCAAGCAGCAGTCTGAAGAAATCCAGGGTGTTGCTTTCAAGAACCTGAAGTACAATGCTTTTGCCTTGCTGCCCGAGAATGTGCTGTACTCCATGATGAAGTCTGATGACTTGGAAGTGAGAGAAGCTGCTCAAGAAAATTCTGTCCATCAGGTAAGCATTTATTAATTTAAAAAAACGTGAAAAAAAATTTGATTATGGGGATTTATTTAATAAAAAAAAAGGCCGAGTTCTATAAATCCCCATAATCGAATTTTTTGTCACATTTTCTTATCCCCAATTCCCCCCTTCCCCTCTGATAATGGAAATAATCTTACCTTCTTTCTGAAAAAAAAATTCGATTATGGAGATTTATAGAACGGGTTTTTTTTTTTTTTTTTGTTGTAATTTAAGTTTAATTTAAATCAGCAATTCTGAGACTAATAGGGATTAAATCTTAAACTGGAATAAAAATTAAATTAATTATTATTCTTTCAGAAGTGGGAAGCCAGTCAAGAAGAGGCTGAAGAAGATCACAGCCATCAACATTGAAGCTACCCACTGGTCAGAACTAATCAACCTTTCTCAAAGTGGCATCTGTGAACCTGCTCTCACAGAAGATTTTTCTGACCAGGAGCTTCAAGAAGCATTGCTGAATGGCACCAAGCTGGAGCTGCCTGATCTGCCTTCACATTCTCAGTGTTGAAAGGGCCGTGAAGCTGACATCTGAAGCTTCCCATACTGTTTATGGACTCGAATCAAGGCACAAACACATTCTGGCCAAACCCTAAGCCGCCAGATGAGGCCTTCCTTTGCTTCTAAGGGCTCTTACAGTGAAAATTATGATGATCTTGGGATCTAAATGTTTCTATTTGACTCTGTACATGTTTTTTTTTACTTTTTTCAATAAAATTGTAACTTTTTTTCAGGATTTTTTTTATGAAAATAGCATGTTTTTTCCGGCCGAAAATTGCAAAAATGTCGTATTTTTCGGTACGATATTTGACGATTTTTGAAACGGTTTCCTCAAAAAACGGTTAAAGCTAGGGATCTGAAATTTTTTGTCAGTTATTATCATATTAAGCCCTGACTATCTCGACTAGTCCAAAGTCGATATCTAAAAAAATGCGGAAAATCAACCTACCTTATTATAGGAGCACCCCACTTACACTTCGATGATCCTTTAATATTCATGAAGCCCCAGCAATAAATGCAGGAGTGTTCCTATACTCCTTTTAAAGTCGAGTCCATCGCATCACTTACGCTACTTGGTAATATTTTACTTATATAGGGATGGCCAAAACTCGTGAAGAACTGTACAAGAATTACAAAAGATGAATGTGCTCCAAAGAATATTTAGGATTGAATTCACACAAATTTGACTAATAGAAGCAGCTAAACCTAGAATAATCACCTTCGGCCTAGCCTAGGGAGAGGGTATGTGAGATACAAACAGACTACATAATGACGTAAGCTATTGAGCCTTTAAATTGTACATTACATAACATTAAAGTGTACATTACAGGTACACACATTAAACGTTAGCTTTAGTGCCACAATTCTTTAAATCTTGATACACTCCAGTTTTTCAGTCTCATAAATGCCTGTTAATATCCTAAAACAACCGTTTTCTTTAAAAATCCCAAAACAAAGAAAACGTATTTTTGAACACACTTTGGTAATTATTCGTTTTACCTCTACGGGTCGATTTTGATATAAGAATAGGTTTTTCTGGCATATTTTGATGCGTTTTATTCAAATCTGACCTTCATTTCTTGTGCAAATGAATTATTGAATGCCTGATTAGGTTAACTGTACGCCCTTGACGAATGGTTAGGTTGTGATATTTTCGTTAGTTGGGTTAAATCGTGATATTTTCATTAAAATTAATGAAAATATCACGACAACCTAACCAATCATTGGAAGGGCGTACAGCTGACCTAACCGGGCATTCGATAATTCATTTGCACAAGAAATGAAGGTACTTGTAGGTTATCTCCCCCCCCCACCAATTTTGACAATATTTTCATTAAAACTAACGAAAATATCAGGACTTAACCTAACCAATTATCAAGGGCGGACAGTTGATCTATTAGTAAATAGTAAATACTATGCCAGAAACAATGTTATAAATAGTAATAGATCAACTGTACGCCCTTGATAATTGGTTATGTTAAGTCGTGATATTTTCGTTATTTTTAACGAAAATATTCTGACAAAATTGGTAGGGGGGGAGATAACCTACAAGTACCGAAATGAAGGTCAGATTTGAATAAAACACCCCAAAATACAACAGAAAAACCTATTCTCATATCAAAATCGATTCGCAGGGCTAAAACGAACGATTACCCAAATGCAGTTTGGAGATGAATCCATAATTTACCAACTTAATCCAGCATAACTATGTATTTTAACGATACTTTGACCAGTCTCCGAACCGCGTCTGCAATTTCAAATTTTCACTATTTTTAGTAAAACACTTGGGAAAAATATTAACAAAAACTTAATAAGACAGCTAATTTCGAAAAATATATACAGGGTGTTTCAGGAGGAAAGGTCAATACTTCGGGAGGTGATAATATCGGTCATTGTGAGAAAAAAAGTTCATATGAACGTGTGTCCAATTCTGAATGGTTACGGAGATAGAGCTGTTTGAATCTACAAATACAAAACATTGTTAATGGTAATCAAGAAAGAGAAACCAATTACCTTTTCTAACATTTAATGTTTAAACAGTGGCATTTTGAATGGTATCAGATACAGGAATTCTGCGGTTCGGAAACCGTCGACGGTATTCTGCAACAGCAGCTGTTGCACTTCCATCGCAAAAACCGTAGACATATACCATATCTACAAATTCGGCATGTATGAAGGTGTGTGGCATTCTTAACACTGCTTCAGACACCAAACAATGTCAGCTGTCGATTGGCTTATGTTATATGCTTACATGGTTCAAGGTTATAGTGGAGGATAGGGGAAGAAAGAGCTGCGTTGGCATTTTTTTTTTTTTTTTACCTCCCCGAAAAAAGATTGCAAAATTTTGGTAAATGTTTGTTTAAGGTACTTCAATTCTACTGGATTATTGACACCATATTTTTTCTTTTGATTACCCGAAGGAAGGTTGCAAAATTAAGAATTTTTATTCAAATGAAGTAGGTAAGTACTTATGTTTTTTTTTTTTTTTTCTGTTTAAGGTGTTTGCAACCCTGCTGGATTATTGACACCATTTTTTTTTTTTTTTTTTTTTCCCTCCCCGAGAGAAGGTTGCAAAATCTGAGTTTAGTAAGTACTTATGGTTTGTTTGTTTTTTTCTGTTTAAGGTGCTTCAACCCTGCTGGATTATTGACACCATATATTTTTATTTTTTTTGACTTCCCGAAGGAAGGTTGCAAAATTAAGAAAAAAATGAAATACACAAATTGTGTTTAATGTGTCAATAATGATATATACAAATTACAAAAGCAATTGAAGAATGCAGTTTAATTATGTATTTGAAAGAATTTTAAGAAAGTATTTCTTTACAAATATAAATTTTAAGTTAGGAAATTTTATTTCATTATATGAAAACATTCTATGGGTAACTAATATATTTTAATATTATTGTACAATGATCGAAAAGGTTTGGGAAAAATGAATCTTTGAAAGAAAATTTAGCTTTATTCGAAACACTTATGAGAATCTACCACACAAAATGAAATAGTAATTAACATTTTGTTACAATCACTATATGGAAAATTTGGGAGTACCGAAATGGAAGACCCACCTAATCTTGGATAAGCCATATTGACATTAAAATAAATAATAATAATAAAAAATAACTCAGGAGAACATGAACTCTTGCTGAGAAAAATTAAAAAGACACCAACGAAAAAACAAATATGGGATGAAAAGAAAAAAAGATCCCATGGCTAGAAATAGCAACACGGTTTTAAGAAGAAGAAGAAAAAGATCGGGGTAAGCAGAATAACAGGGCGAGAAGCTGAATAAGCATAAGCGGATTAAGCATAAGAACAGCGACGGAAAAAGCCGGAATAAAAATGTTTTAGTGGTGTCAAGAGATAAAATTCATAACAGTTTCAAGGTAAGAAGTTCATAAATTTCCCTTCGGTTATTAAATTTAGGTTAAATAAGCTGACATTTCAGCTGTAATTGTTTAACAAAAGAGTATGGAAGTCCTGTTTATGGACAAATAGTTAGGCTGGTTCATCTTTGGCCTAGGTCTTCCATCTTCAACATAGCCTAGGTTGTGTTTAGGCTACTCAGGTTGGAGCAGGACCTATTTTTTCCATATCTAAATGATGGCCCGTGTGGGGAAGGGTTATTTGCTGTGAAAACCTTAACCTTGAATAAAATAAAATAAAATAAATTAAAACAAAAAAATAATAAAATTACGCCTTATCAAACATTTTGACATCTGAACAGAATTTATTCCATGTTTGGCTTTTTCAAATACTTACTACATATAAATAATAATAAATTACGAAGCCCTAACTAAAAATAAAAATAAGAAATAATTCAAATGCTTCAAAACTTATCATTTGGTCATAAATGTGGTAAAATTCTAGAATAAGGGTAATCAGAAGCCTAGCCTATTTAACCAAAATAAAGCTTATTTATAGAGTTGAAAGGGTTTTAGGATTTTGGGGACTTAATTTTGGAAAAATAAAATAAACAAAATATGGCTGAATGTGAAGCAATTGAAGCAAAGATTAAATCATTAAAAAGGAAGAGATCAGCAAGGAAGGGAGTCATTACCAGGCTTTTAACTACCTTTAATAGCAAAGAAAATCCAAATAAAAGGGATTATGATACTATTTTGGGTGGTTTAAATAGAATTAAACAGGAAATAATAATTATAGATGAGGAAATTGTTACAGAAACTGATGCGTTAAATGTTGGTGAAGAGACACATACAGCACTTTTGTGTGAACAAGAACAGAATATTTTTGAAATAGATTCTCACATAAATGAATTATATGCTGCTTTAGATAATCTACCAAATAATTTAGAGGCTACAAATCAAAGTTTGATTGAGGCCTTCAGAAATGTATCCATTTCTAATGATGACAATAAACAACTAAAAGCCAAGTTACCAACATTACAAGTACCAATATTTGAGGGTGGTCGAACAAAATTTCAGTCTTTTCTAGAAAAATTTGATAGTTTAATTGGCAACAAAGATTATATATCTGATGTTGACAAATTCAGTTATCTCCTTAATTATTTAAAGGGCCCAGCCCTAAAACTGGTTGATGCCTTAGCGGCAATTGGCAGTTCATATAAAATAGCTCTCAAATTACTAGAAAGAAATTTCCTAAATAAAAAAGAAATAGTAAATGATTTAGCAATAAAATTAAAAAATATAAAACCAGCCAAGGATAACCATCAGGATCTGTACAATTTCTATTGTGAAATTGAATGCATGTTAGGTCATCTACAAAATAATGATATAGATCTAGAGAAATCAGCATGGTTTATCCAAGCCATAATATTTGATTGTTTACCTACCCAAATTAGGGATATTTTCCAAAGAATAACGGGAAATACATACCCTACCCTTGATGAAATAAGGAATGAATTTCCAAATGTTTTGTCAATGTACAAATCTTCAAAGATTGATTCACAAACAAAGATTGATTCACAAACAAAGAAAATACAAACAAAACCACAACCACAACAAAAAGACAAATCAGAACAAAAAGTGATAGGTCTAACTCCTACACTACGAAATTTTAATGTTACGACAGAATTTGTACGTAAGTGTAAATTTTGTTCGGCTGATGATCACTATAGCACACGATGTACTAAATATGTAGACTTAGAATCCCGGATAAATAGGTGTTCTCAGTTAAACCTTTGTACTAAATGCACAGGTGCAGGACATACTAACAAAGACTGCAAAACAAAAATAAGATTCAAATGTGTTAATTGTGGAAGTTTAAATCATGTCTCTTGTCTTTGTGATTCATTTAAAAATTCAAATAAACAAAACCTAAAGAAAAATGAAAAAACATTTAATGGACATATATCAATAAATAATGTCAATAAAAATTCTAGTGTACTCCTACCTACAATAACCTTGGATTTAAAAAATAAAGAAGGTGGGACAACTCCTATAAGATGTCTAATAGATTCTTGTTCCCAACAAACATTTGTAGATCAATCATTAGTTAATCAATTAGGCCTACAAACTCATAAAAATGAACAAGAATTGTGTATAACATCATTTGTCAAAGAAAATGAACAGAAAGAAAAATATAATACAGTCAATTTAGATCTGGATATACCCACAGAGAATAAAACAACAAACATAGAAGTAGTAGTCATTGAACAAGTTGGTCAACAAAAATTTAAAATACCAAATTTAAAAGAAGTAATACAACAACTTAAAAAGCAATATAAAATTGCAGATAGAAATTTAAATGATGATATAATAGATAATGTTCAAATGTTAATTGGAGCTGATTATATTCACTTAATTCAGAAGGGCATAGTCAGAATAGGAGATGGGATTGCTCTAGATACTCACTGGGGTATAGCTCCACTGGGACACATAGATAAATATAAAATAACAATGAAAAATAAAAATATATGACTAACAAACTTGCCCTATTATGACAAGGTCTTACACAACTCAAATAATGACATAAATACTGAAATATTAAATAAATCATTAACAACTGAAGAATTAGATAAAGGTGTACAACAGCTCTGGCTATTAGAGTCAGTGGGGGTGCAAGATGGTGATCATACAGATGAAAATCAATTAATGGCTGAAAATTTTGAAAACACCATCATGTATGAAAATGGCCATTATTCAATTGAACTACCTTGGAAGATCAATAGTCCAAAATTAAATGATAATCTAAAGCAGTGGCGGTCCTAGCTTACATGACGCCCTGGGCGAACCTCACCTTCAGCGCCCCCCCCCCTGTTCGCCAACACACACACATTCGAATCCCCCCAAAATAAAGGACAGACATAACTCTTTCACAAAATAACTTTTTATTGGACTAATTGTTGGAACTTCAGAACCAAAACAAAGACTCAAATTTCTGAATTTTACAAATCCTTCATCACGTAAATAGAATAACTCACTTAAGAGAATGTAATTATGATACTATGAACAGGAAAAATACAAATTAAATTGCACAACTGCCATAAATAAACTATTTTTATTTATTTCTTTATTCTTATTTTTATTTTTATTTTTTTTGCAGGCGCTCATGCCGCCCCTCCACAAATGCCGCCCTGTGCGGCTGCCCATATTGCCCATATGAGGAACCGCCACTGATCTAAAGGTAGCTAAAGGTCATCTCTATAATTTGATGAAAAGATTAAAAAATGACAAGAGAATTAAAATGTATGATGATGTTTTCAAGGACCAGTTAGAAAAAGGCTTCATTGAAGAAGTTAAAGATCACCCCTTTAAAAAAGACAACTGCCATTATCTTACTCACACAGGAGTCTATAGAAAGGATGCACCCACAACAAAACTTAGAGTTGTGTATAACTGTAGTCTTAAAGATGGCAATAAGCATAGCTTGAATGACTGTCTCATAGAGGGGCCTAATCTTATTTCAGACCTTGTAAAAATCCTTCTAAGATTTAGATTAGATGACTATGCAGTTCAAAGTGATATAAGCAAAGCTTTTTTGAGAATTCATCTGAAAAATAACTATGACAAAGATCAACTAAGATTCTTGTGGTTTAATGATCCATATGACTTAAATAAAGGGTTTAAAACATTTAAATTTAATGTGGTTTTGTTTGGAGCAAATGCAAGTCCTAGTTTACTGGCTTTAACCATCAAACATCACTTAAATTTGTATGATGAAAATGATTTAACTGTTCAGTTCTTGAAAGATCACTTCTATGTAGATAACCTTGTAGGATCAACCAAAACAGAGTCGGAATTAAATGAAGTTTACAAAAAGCAGATAAAATAATGAAAGAAGGTAATTTTGAATTAAGAGAGTGGATCACAAATAATGAGAGACTAAATCAAAAAATAAAATCAGAAGACAAAGGATTAACAGAACCAACAAACAGGGTGAAAACATTAGGCATGATCTGGGATTTGAACTCAGATTCTAAAGTTCATGACTCACTCTGCACAAAAGGCTACACCTTAGATACAACAGCTAACACAAAAAGAAAGATCTTATCCGAAAGTTCAAAAATATTTGATCCTATGGGTTTACTCCTTCCTTCTACTATCAGATCCAGGGTTCTTTTACAAGAATTTTGGAAACAGAAAGTAGACTGGGATGATCCTATAACTAATAAACAACAAGATAGCTGGAAAAGGTTAGCTAAAGATCTCAATAAATTACAAAACATAAATATTCACAGAGTTTGTGGACACAGAGATACACCTCAAACCTTGCATGTATTTGGTGATGCCAGTGAAAAGGTGTATGGCTGTTGTGCTTACCTTGTAGGTGAGGATGGCAGCCATTTGATCTATGCCAAGGGGAAAGTAACACCCTTAAAACAAAAGAAAACTATTCCTCAGCTTGAACTACTTGCGGGTTATCTAGCTGTAAAAATAACAGTATTTCTCCATGAAGTCTATTATGATGTAAACATCACAACTACATATATTTGGCTTGACAGTCAAATCTGCTTGGCATGGATCAACTCTGATGAGTTAAACTCAAAAAACATCTTTGTCCGTAACAGATTAAGAGACATTAAAGAAGCTAGACAAAATTTGGACATAACCTTCAGATACATTCCAACAAAACAAAATCCTGCACTTTCTCACAAGAGGATTATCCTGTAAATTACTAAAATCCAACAAAAATTGGTTTCATGGACCTGAATTCATTCAGGATGAAACAATGTGGCCAGCAGAACAAATTAATGTAAAACTTAACATGATAACCACAAATAAAGTTGAGCCACTATTAGATTATAACAGTTATTCTGACTTTGGCAAACTTGTAAGGGTAACATCTTACTGTCTCAGATTCATTCACAACTGTTTAAAGAAAATAAATAAACAAAGAAATAATGATAATGAAATGTATACAAGTCTAGCTACCAAATATTGGATTAACCACATACAACAAACAGAATACAAAAATGAAATAGATTTTTAACAATTGGTAAACAAATGAACAAAGTACCCTCTGTGGTAATAAACTTGAATCTTTACATTGACAAAGATAGCTTATTAAGATGTAAGGGTAGATTAAACAAATCACAAATCACATATAACAGTAAACAACCCCTTCTTCTTCCTAGGTTCCATCACATTACAACCCTAATTATTAGAGAGAAACACAATGAACTTTATCACATGGGCGTTCCACAAACATTAAATGCCATTAGAAAGTTGTATTGGATACCCAAAGGCAGAATGACTGTAAAGACAGTTTTGAATAACTGTGTCACCTGCAAAAGGATTCATTCCAGATCTTTCAGGAAGACCAATCCTCCTGATTTGCCAACAGAAAAATGTACATCATACTTTACACATGTTCATCTTCTAGAGCAGTCAGCTTAGACGTAGTGAGTGATCTCTCCGCAGAATCATTTGTCTATAGCTTTAGAAGATTTTGTGCTAAGCATTCTGTACCCAAAATTGTTTGGACAGATAATGCAACCTATTTCAAGGCTGGTGAAAATCAAATAAATGACATATTACAAAATTCACATACCATAACATATCTACAAAATAACAAAATAAAATGGAAATACATCCCTGTTGCCTCACCATGGTATGGAGCAATCTGGGAAAGGAATATCCAAACAATAAAGAATTGCCTAAAGAAATCAATAGGTAAAAAACAAATTGAATTCTTTGAACTTCTCACTCTCATTAGTGAAATTGAGAATGTTGTCAATAACAGACCTCTTACTTATGTAGGGGATAATATTAATGATGTAGAGCCTCTCACCCCAAATCATTTGATTAAGGGAGAAGTCATTAACCTTCTACCTGATTACAATCTCCTTGGATGATCCACCTTGGAGTGATAATAATCATGATTTGCAAAATAGATTATCACAAATAACAAATATAAAAACAAAATTTAAAAAGCAATGGAGTGATGAATACCTTGTTGGGTTGAGAGAAAGACATAAATATATACAAAACAAAGACTGGGTTAATAAAATTAGGGTAGGAGATGTAGTTCTAATTAGACAAAATACACCAAGACAGTGTTGGCCATTAGGTAGAGTTTTAGAACTAAAAACTGGGGAAGATGGATTAACCAGGGTTGTAAAACTTAAAACTGCTTCAGGTGAAACTATAAGAGATGTATCACTCTTATACCCCCTAGAAGTAGGACCAACTACTGTTAACAAAAATGATCAAGATGATGAATCTATAATAGATTCTGATGATGATCAAAATTTGACCCAAACTATACCAAACCTAACCTGTTCAATAAATGATGTAACTAGTCCTACTACTACAATAACCTATACCACAAATAGTAGACCACAACGTTCAACTGCTCTACGAGCTAGGCAGATGTTACAACAAAAGATAAGGGCTGGAGTATTGTAATATTTCCTATGGAAAATAAACTAAAATGCAACACCCTTTCATTTTGAAAAGGGTGAGGACTTTATAAAATGCTACACTTTTTATATTAAAAAGTGAGGAAAAACAAAAATGGAATAACAAATAAAACATAAAATATAGGTAATTAAGATGGGTTAACAAATATTAAAGAAAAAATTGGGTTTCATGCAATTTTTCCTTTCTGGCTGGCCCCAATGTATGGAAAATTTGGGAGTACCGAAATGGAAGACCCACCTAATCTTGGATAAGCCATATTGAATTAAAATAAATAATAATAAAAAATAACTCAGAAGGAGAACATGAACTCTTGCTGAGAAAAATTAAAAAGACACCAACGAAAAAACAAATATGGGATGAAAAGAAAAAAAATCCCATGGCTAGAAATAGCAACATGGTTTTAAGAAGAAGAAGAAAAAGATCGGGTAAGCAAATAACAGGGCGAGAAGCTGAATAAGCATAAGCGGATAAGCATGAGCGTCGGAAGAAGCCGGAAAAAATGTTTTAGTGGTGTCAGAGATAAAATTATAACATTTCAAGGTAAGAAGTTCATAAATTTCCCTTCGGTTATTAAATTTAGGTTAAATAAGCTGACATTTCAGCTGTAATTGTTTAACAAAAGAGTATGGAAGTCCTGTTTATGGACAAATAGTTAGGCTGGTTCATCTTTGGCCTAGGTCTTCCATCTTCAACATAGCCTAGGTTGTGTTTAGGCTACTCAGGTTGGAGCAGGACCTATTTTTCCATACACTATAACATCTCCGAGATAATAATCTAAACTCAAATAACGTCACTTAAATGTATTATGGTGTCACTCACATGAATGATACTTTAGGATTACGTCATGTTTGGAAGTTAATTTCGAACTGGGTGCGTGTAATTTTAGCGTTCTTTAATATTCTTCGTAACAGCAAAGGTTATTCGACGGACAAAACCTACGACTCTACGTTAGAACCGAACCACAAGACGCGACATCATATGGATGCAGATGATAGTCACTTATCCAAACACAACTTAACTTCGTTGTAGTTGATCTATGTTCTACGGGAAGTAATTTTACGTCATGACCGCCACACACACTAAATTGGAATTGCGTTATACCCGGCAGATTTCACAGTAAAGTCCAGAATCCAGACGCAGTTTGGAGACTACTCCATAATTACTAACCTAATCTAACATAACGACTTATTACTATGCTAATTTGAACTACGTCTGAAGTTTTTGAATTTGTAGATTTCATTTCTCCTAATTATAAAGTTATTCT
Source organism: Bathynomus jamesi (assembly GCA_023014485.1). NCBI lineage: Eukaryota > Metazoa > Arthropoda > Malacostraca > Isopoda > Cirolanidae > Bathynomus > Bathynomus jamesi. Next base: position 76,083 of record JAJOZX010005960.1, read on the forward strand.
TTTTTCTGAACCCAAAAACTCTCAACAAAAACGTTCCACGATTGTAAAAACTTTTATCCGCCATGTTTATGTAATGTACCTCGACATACTAAAGTTTTCGTGTGTCAATACAAAGAACAGCAACCCCAGAGTAAATTCCACATTCATAACAACGTATTCAAGGAGTAACGATGTCTATACCCACAAAAAGAATTAGGGAAAAATGTTCATTATACCCTAAATATGGGCATCAACAGATTCAGATTTAAAAAAAAATACACACACACACATATATTATATATATATATATATATATATATATATGAAAATTATTTCACGAAAGTAACACGTGAAAAATATTTATGATGAATAAAACCACGAAGGAAAGGAAACACAAAAAGGTGCTCAAGCGCTTTCGTCTAATGACATCCTCAGGAACACTGAAGTACATAAAAGGTTACGGCCTATATATAGGTTACAGAAAAAAAAATAAATAAATAAATAACACACACACACAAACATATATATATATATATATATATATAATGCAATAAACAGAGAAGTAAAAATAAAAATAAAAAATTAAAGGATTAACAGAGGCATACAGATTTGTAAGGAAAAATATTGATTTTTAGCACAAGATCAAATGAATTATAAAAATACAAATTTATACTGGAAATCTGCCCGGGTTTTAACACTTTGCCTTTTATAGTCAAGTTTCGATATACAGTGGAACCTTGCTTAACGAGCATAATTCGTTCCCGAACTGTGCTCGTTATGCAAAATGCTCGTTAAGCAAGGCAATTTTTTCCATAGGAATCAATGTAAAATATGATAATGCGTTCCATGCTTAAAAAATACTTAAAATAATATTTATAATGATATTTAAAGGCGTTTTTTAAATTATTATTGCATGAAATGAAAGATTATTAATAAAAATTAACCAAAAGAGAATGTAAATAATGAGTAAACGGTGAAATTTATAAATAACTTACGAAGAGAGAAGGTGCTCCTGACGCACGCAAAGGAAATGAAGAGACAGGGGAGGAGGAGAGGGTTATTGAGGGGAAGGAGGAGAATCGTCTTCGTTCAATGCAATAACATTCTCGACGAGCTCACAGTCACTAGCTTTAAATTTTTTAGAGGCACTTTCACTTTCTTTTGGATCCTTTTTCACGAGGAAACTGTCTAGAGACATTTGTTTTTGTCTACGCTTTAAATTTTGACGAAATATTTTGCTCGTTAAGCAAAGTGTCGCTCGTTATGCAAGGTAATTTTCCCCCATTCTTTTGGCTCGTTATACGAATTTCTCGTTATACGAGGCACTCGTTAAGCAAGGTTCCTCTGTATATAAAAATAAAATGAAGATTAAAAGTTAATAAAGTAGCATACAAGTTTACCAAAGATTTAGTGTCCTACGCTTTTTATCTAAATCTGTTTTGAAGGAATTCAAAACAACAGGATCGAGTTGAAAAAGACCTGTGCTTATGTTGAAGTTATTTGAAAGTTGGATAATGGCAGACTCAAGAATATTTCTATTAACAATGTTGCTAGAGTGAAATAAAACTGAAGCATTATTCCAATCAATACAGTGGGATAACTCTGACAAATGGACGAAAAGAGCACTGGACAACTGTCCTGTTCTAACGGAATATTGATGCTGTTTTATACGTGTGTGCAAATCCTTTCCCGTCTGACCTATGTAAAAGGAATCACATTGTTTATACCCAATTTTATAGATAATGCCTGAATTATTGGTAGGGCTATTTTTTACTATGATATTTTTCACAATATTGTTATATGAAAATACTACATTAATATCCAAAAGTTTAAGTACATTAGCAATGCCTAAAAAGCCCGGGAAAAATGGAAGTACTAAAATATTTTTTGACAAAGTACGTGTGTATTATTGAACACGATAGAAAGTTCGTTTTGCCTTGTTGAGACAAGATTCCATAAACGCAGATGGATAACACAGATCACTTCCAATACCGTTGATTTTTTCCAATTCGGCATCGATGTATTCCGGACTGGCGATACTAAGGGCGCGGAGAAACATTGATGAAAAAATGGCCTTCTTAGTGGGGGTGTCATGTCCCGAGTAAAAGTGTACGTAGGACAAATTGTTTGTTGTTTTCCGATAGATACTAAACTTAAAACGTGGGGTTTCCCTATGTACACGCACATCCAAAATGGGATTGAATTGTCTTGTTCCACTTCTAAAGTAAACTTAATGGAGGGGACTTGATCATTTAACTGAAGGAGGAAGTTATCCAGGTCACGATTCATGGACCAGATACACACAATATCGTCGACGTACCGCAACCAAGGGATGCCAACCCCCAGGATTCTCGGAATGTAAGTAATTTCGAAAAACTCCATATAAATATTGGAGAGGAGGGGGCGATAAGGGGTTGCCCATGGCCAATGGCCATCCCAAACAATTGTTGATAATACTCGTTATTGAAAGTGAATTTACAGTCTTTGATGCAAAGCTTAATAAGTTCCAAAACAATGTGTGAAGGTAGTGGCAGGTCATACTTATGTAATTCTTGGGAGAGAAAGTCAAGCATATCACCAATCGGCACTTTTGTAAACAATGAACAAACGTCAAAACTTATCAATCTATCGTTAGTTTCAGTACGTGCATTATTCAATTTTTCAGTAAGATCTATGGAATTTTTTACATGTGAATCAGAGATAGTATTTTAGTACTTCCATTTTTCCCGGGCTTTTTAGGCATTGCTAATGTACTTAAACTTTTGGATATTAATGTAGTATTTTCATATAACAATATTGTGAAAAATATCATAGTAAAAAATAGCCCTACCAATAATTCAGGCATTATCTATAAAATTGGGTGTAAACAATGTGATTCCTTTTACATAGGTCAGACGGGAAAGGATTTGCACACACGTATAAAACAGCATCAATATTCCGTTAGAACAGGACAGTTGTCCAATGCTCTTTTTGTCCATTTGTCAGAGTTATCCCACTGTATTGATTGGAATAATGCTTCAGTTTTATTTCACTCTAGCAACATTGTTAATAGAAATATTCTTGAGTCTGCCATTATTAGGGTTGCCAGATTTGCCAAATAGAAATACAGGACACCCTGTTCAAATTTAAATTCAAATGATTTCTAATTTGCATATACATACGTAAATTGAGATAAAATAATATTACTGCATGGGACAAACTTATATACTAAAAAATATTGGTAACACGGTCATCTGGGTTAAATTAAAAATTTAATCAGCTTAACTTTATGCAGGCGAGACCCTGTTACCAAAATATCAATTTCTTATCTAAGTAAAATATAAGTATTTAAATCACATACCTTTAATTATATTTCACTGATGACTTGGCTCTCCTTAACAGGTCCTTGTTTTGCAGAACTTGCTTATAAAATTCCTTGCACTGGCAGTCTATGTTCCATTTACATTGTAACATAGCTTCTACTGTGGTCTCATCCAACTTATTTCGTTCGTTTGTCCATTGAACATTCATTAACGAGAAAACACGCTCAACATTAGCATTATGAGTACAAGTAGTACAAATAAAAATATTGAAAATTCCAAATCGTACAGCTCTAAACTGCTGAATTTTGCAATTTATTTAAAAAAAATCTTAATACAGGATATTTAAGGCGTCCTGATAAAGTCAATACAGGACAGAGGACAAAATCATTAAATACAGGACATGTCCTGTATATACGGGACGCCTGGCAACCCTAGCCATTATCCAACTTTCAAATAACTTCAACATAAGCAAAGGTCTTTTTCAACTCGATCCTGTCGTTTTGAATTCCTTCAAAACAGATTTAGATAAAAAGGGTAGGACGCTAAATCTTTGGTAAACTTGTATGCTACTTTATTAACTTTTAATCTTCATTTTATTTTTATATATATCGAAACTTGACTATAAAAAGCAAAGTGTTAAAACCCGGGCAGATTTCCAGTATAAATTTGTATTTTTATAATTCATTTGATCTTGTGCTAAAAATCGATATTTTTCCTTACAAATCTGTATGCCTCTCTGTTAATCCTTTAATTTTTAATTTTTATTTCTCTGTTTATTGCATATATATATATATATGTTAAACACAGACCGTGCATGGTCTGTGTTTAACATATATTGTTCTCAGGGAACCATTCTGAGTTTGTGTATATATATATAATATATATATAATATATTATGTGTGTGTGTGTGTGTGTAGATATGTATGTATATATATATATTATATATATGTGTTTGTGTGTATGTATGTTATTTTATTTTATTTTTTCTTTCTGTAACCTATATATAGGCCGTAACCTTTTATGTACTTCAGTGTTCCTGAGAATGTCATTAGACGAAAGCGCTTGAGCACGGAGTGACAAGCCGGAGTGACAAGCTTGACCTTCGTCAGAATGAACAATTCGAACGGTGTGCGCGTGTGTGTGTATATATATATATATACTTATAATTTCATTTGAGAAAATTTCACTATAAAATTTTAGATTTGCAAAAAAGGCAACACTTAATTTTTGGTATTATACAATTTTCGTAACTTTTATCGCAACGAATTTCAATGAGAAACTGAATGATATATATATATATATATATATATATATATATATATATATATATAGAAATGGGGGTTATGGGGGTTGGGGGCAGATATTTTTCAATAGGTGAAAGGTCTTCGTTTTGATGGTAAAACGTGGGTGGGGGTAACCCCCTTTGTTTGAAGCCTCTAAAATTAATTGAAGGGGATTAATTTCCAATAATAATTACGGTTTTAATTAAGGAATAATGTCTGGTGGTTTTTAACCTCCGTGACAGCAAAAGTCATGTCACGGAGGGGACCTACACCTTTACCTGGGACCTCAAACCATCTAGGGGACAATCTGGTCCCTCATCAAACTACCAAACAAAGCCAACGTCGCATAATCTCGCTGATCAAACGAGAAGCGGTGTTACGACGTGGCTACTTACGTGCTTAAAGTTGTTTATATACAGGGTATCCCATAAGTCCGGTCTCATAGGAAAAATTTTAAAAATAAATTTACCAAAGTAAAACAAATGTTCATATTGATGTCTTGTGACTTTTTCGCTGCCTCCGCCTTTTTCTGAGGACTGTAACTCGCTTCCACATTAGCCAATGCGTGTTATTCTACCTGCAACAAAAGAAAACGTCCCAAAACAAGACCAATTTGAACATTTGTTTTAGTCCTAATATATTACTTTGGTAAATTTAATTTAAAATAAATTTTCCTATGACACCGAACTTATGGGACACCCTGTATATTTTAAACGAATATAAAGGAGATTTTGACTAATAGAAGCAGCTAAACCAAGGACAATCACCTTCGGCTTAACCTAGGGACAGGGACAGGGTATGTGATATAAACAGACTACATAATGACAAGCTATCGAGCCTTTAAGTTGTACATTAAATAACATTAAAGTGTACATTACAGGTACACACATTAAACATTATCTTTAGTGCCACAATTCTTTAAATCTTGATGCACACTCCAGTTTTTCAGTCTCATAAATGCCTGTTAATATCATAAAACAATCATTTTCTTTAAAAATCCCAAAACAAAGAAAACGTATTTTTGGACACACTTTGGTAATTATTCGTTTTACCTCTACGAGTCGATTTTTATAATATAAGAATAGGTTTTTCTGGTATATTTTGGTGCGTTTTATTCAAATGTGACCTTCATTTCTTGTGCAAAGGAATTATTGAATGCCCGGTTAGGTTAACTGTACGCCATTGACGAATGGTTAGGTTGTAGTGATATTTTCGTTAGTTGGGTTAAATCGTGATATTTTCATTAAAACTAATTAAAATATCACGACAATCTAACCAATCATTGCAAGGTACTTGTAGGTCCCCCCCCCCCCCATTTTGACAATATTTTCGTTAAAACTAATGAAAATATCACGACTTAACCTAACCAATTATCAAGGGCGTACAGTTGATCTATTAGTAAATAATAAATGCTATGCCAGAAACAATGTTATAAATTGTAATAGATCAACTGTACGCCCTTGATAATTGGTTAGGTTAAGTCGTGATATTTTCGTTATTTTTAACGAAAATATTCGGTAATTATTCGTTTTTTGACCCAGTCTCTCTTTATAATGAGAGCAAACTTTTCTGGTCAATTTTGAGGTGTTGTGCAAGAATCTGCCATCCGTTTCCTGTGCAAATGCGTAGTTTTTGAGATATCGTCATCTCGAAAACTACGCATTTGCACAGTAAACGGATGGCAGATTCGTGCAAAACACCTCAAAATCGACCAGAAAAGTTTGCATTCGTGCTAAACACAACTAACCTACCGTAACTTAACCTAACCTAACCAGTCACCTTGTTTTGGAGGATATAGTTCTGCAATTGCAGTAAGGAAATGATGCAGAACTGTAGAATCGTCAGGATGTTCTGCCAGGAACAAGTATCGGGCAAAATATTTTCAGTAATGAGGGCGTCTGTTCCCAGCACGTAAAATCCACGATTTCACATCCTTCCACAAGCGTTCAATGTTTTGCTTATTTTTTGGATTTTTTTTACGGCACCTACACGTCTTCGAGTCTTGTCTTAAAATACAGGCAGTATTGCATTTAGGGCAAATCACGGATGTCGGAATTATGCCGTGATTGGGGAAAAACATCAACTTTTATCTTCATCGAGGCCAACAAGGCGGATTAGGTCTTCAAAATCAAGTTCACAAGATTGACACGTCATGGTTCTAGAACGAAAATCACCAAACTAACGAGTAACAAAAAGAAGTAGGCAAAATCAAGAAAAAGTAGCCAAAAATAAACAAAGTAACCTATAGTTGAATGAAAATCTCCCAAAAAGGTAGCCAAAATAAACAAATTAACCGAAATTTATATACCTACATATTAGAAAGAAGAAAATATTTTTTTTATCAAAAAGTACATTTTATACAAATTTGCACAAGATAATATATATATTTTCTTATTTAGTTTTGATTGGTTATTCAATATATATTGCTGTTATAGCTGGGTGTGACGGGGTCAAAAAACGAATAATAACCAAATATTCTGTCAAAATTGGTAAGGGGTAAGATAACCTACAAGTATCGAAATAACCTACAAGTATCGAAATGAAGGTCAAGATTTGAATAAAAAAAACAAAATACAACAGAAAAACCTATTCTCACATCAAAATCGACTCGAAGGCGTAAAACGAACGATTACTCAAATGCAGTTTGGAGATGAATCCATAATTTACCAACTTAATCCAGCATAACTATGTATTTTAACGATACTTTGACCGGTCTCCGAACCGCGTCTACAATTTCAAATTTTCACTTTTTATAATAAAAAACACTTGGAAAAATATTAACAACTTAAGACTTAGCTAATTTCGAAAAATATATACAGGGTGTTTCAGGAGGAAAGGTCAATATTCAGGAGGAAAGGTCAATACTTCGGGAGGTGATAATATCGGTCATTGTGAGAAAAAAAGTTCATATGAACATGTGTCTAATTCTGAATGGTTACGGAGACAGAGCTGTTTGAATCTACAAATACAAAAGCATTGTTAATGGTAATCAAGAAAGAGAAACCAATTACTGTTTCTAACATTTAATGTTTAAACAGTGGCATTTTGAATGGTATCAGATACAGGAATTCTGCGGTTCGGAAACCGTCGACGGTATTCTGCAACAGCAGCTGTTGCACTTCCATCGCAAAAACCATAGACATACACCATATCTACATATTCGGCATGTGTGAAGGTGTGTGGCATTCTTAACACTGCTTCAAACACCAAAGAATGTCAGCTGTCGATTGGCTTATGTTACATGCTTACATGGTTCAAGGTTATAGTGGAGGGAAGGGGGAGGAAGAGCTGCGCGCGCATCAGATTCAAACAGCTCTATCTCTGTAATCATTCAGAATTAGACATGTTCATATGAACTTTTTTCTCATAATGACCGATACTATCGCCTCCGAAGTATTGAGCTTTCCTCCTGAAACACCCTGTATATATACACAATTTTTTTTTAAGGTGCTGCAGCCCAGCTGGATTATTAGCACCAAAGCAAAATTTGTTATCTGTGTATTTTTTTTTGTTTATTAAGCTGCAATCCTACTGGATTACTGACATTTTTTTTTTTTTATCTCCCCGAAAGGAGGTTGCAAAATTTTAGTATGTTTTTTTATTTCTGTTTAAGGTGCTTCAACCCAGGGTTGCCAGACTTTTTTAGAGTCGTGGGGCCAAATTGACTTTTATAATGGGCCAAAAAGGGCCAAATTGAGGTAACATCCCAAACGTATAGTATATATCTACTACAAAGTTTAAAATATCATACAAATGTTCCACACAGTTCCGCGTGCCCTATTCTGTATATCTCATCACTCACCAGAGTTAGTTATGGAGAGCAATCATCTCTTTTGTTGCTTCAAATTTGTTGCAACATCCTACAGTTTCAAGAAGTGTTGCTCTTATACGGATAATTGCATCCAAAAGATTGATCTGCACTCGGTTTCTAGCTTTGGATTTAACCGCCGTTACAAGTGAAAATATTCGTTCTACCACTGCATTACTAGCAGGTGTAACTAAACACTGGAGTGCATAAAGAGCAAGTTCATTGAAGCTACCATGTTTTAGAACGCCTTTCCAAAAATTTGCAGGAGAATCAGGGATAGAACCTCCGAATATTTCCTCTTCTTTCCAGTTTACAAAGTTTATTTTTCTATATTGTACCTCTATTTGATCGAAATTTTCTTCAGCCAGGTGTGAGAAAGGGAGGTCATTAAGCTTAACCTTTTGTGTTTGACTTAATGTGACTGTAGGACTTAGGTTAGAGAGGCTCTTAAACAGATGTTTTGATTCAGGTACTCTTTTGTTCACTTGATCAAGGGCTTCTTTCATCATGTTTTTGCATCTATGTTTTACTTCAAACACCCTGTGTGAAAAGGCCAAAAATGGGCCAAAGTAAGGTTTGGGGCCAACTTAAAATTTGAAGGGCCAAATGGTCCTGAAATGGGCCAAATTCGTGAAATTTTGCCCCAAATGGGCCAATATGGCAACCCTGCTTCAACCACTCTTTTTCGTCTTCCCGAAGGAAGGTTACAACATTAAAAACGAAAATACTATATTCAAATTGTTTTTTTTTTTTTCCGCTTAAGGTGCCTCAATCCTACTGGATTATTGACACCATTTTTTTTTTCTTTGACTCCCCGAAGGAAGGCTACAAAATTAAGATTATGTTTAATTGTTTAAATTCAAATTAAATTTTGAGCTTACTGTGTGGATAATGATATAGACAAATAAAATAAATTGAAGAATGCAGTATAATTATGTATTTGAAAGAATTTTAAGAAAGTATTTCTTTACAAATATAAATTTTAAGTTATGAAATTTTATTTTACTATATGAAAACATTCTATGGGTAACTAATATATTTTAATATTCTTGTATAACACTGGTATGCATATGAAATTGTTTTGTCTGCTGTGAGGGTTTTTTCAACTCATATTATATAATTCGACCAAGCTGAATTCGAAAATGACATTGGTTTTCCTCAATCAGGTCAGGTTTTTTATCTATTGGCCATTTATTATAAGTCCAATTTTATCGCCAAATTTATTGATTTTTTTAGCTTAAACACTGTAGATACGAGTAATATTATAAGAACACTCGTGAAAAATGAAAACATTGTGTGAATAAATACTTTTATTCATACAATGAATATGGAAAAAAGTTTATTGAGGAAGGAAGGAATTTTTTTGGCTTTCCGTCTGTGTTTTTCTTCGGGCACGTCTCGCTTCAAACACCAGCAATAGTCCGCCAGCATATTGATATCCCAGTTTCCCTGGTACCTCTCTTCCATTATTTTGATATCTTGGTGAAATCGTTCACCCTGTTCCTCACTATAATCCCCGCAATTTTCAGGAAAATAGTCCAAGTGGGACCACAGAAAGTGCATTTTTATGGACATGCGCGACCCATGAGCTTTGAAAGCTTCCATCAAGTTTTCGACAACGGACTCGTATTCTGGACTTCTACGCTTGCCAAGAAAATCAGTGACAACTGATTTGAATGCCTGCCAGGCATTCTTCTCAGTTGGAGTCTGCGTTTTCGAACTGAGTATCCTTGATCAAAGTTCGAATTTGAGGACCATCAAAAACCCCAGCATTTAGTTTAGCATCAGATATATGAGGAAATTTACTCTCGATATCGGAATGCTGAACCCTCCTTATTCATTGATTTGATGAAATTTTTCATCAAGCCCAGCTTAATATGAAGTGGTGGGAGCAAAATTTTTGTTGGTGGTACAAGGGGCACTGAAACGACATTATGCGACCCAGGTTCAAAATTCTCTCTGGATGCCCATTCACGCTGTGCATAGTGCTTCTCATCCGCTCGGCTATCCCATTTGCAGAGGAAACATGGGTATTTCGTGTATCCCCCTTGCATTCCCAATACAAATGCCACAATCTGAAAAAAATGAAAATATTTAAAGAATTTAGAGAATTTGTTCTATCAAATAAAAAAATCTATGCATTGGACTGTATCACTTCTGTGGGGAAGTTAAGTGTTCTTATACGCTCTCAAATAACCTTTGGAAAAACAACATAGTCAATAGCAATAGTTTACTTATGATATTAGTATTACCTTCAAATCTCCACAGATCCTCCAGTTATGTTGGTCGTATACGAGAGCATCCAGTAAAATTTTCATGTTATCGTAGCTCTCAGTAAGTTGTATGGAATGTGCTACAGGGACTGATGCAACCCTATTCCCAATGTTGAGAAGTACTGCTTTCAAACTTCGTTTAGACGAGTCTATAAATAGCCTCCATTCTGATGCGTTATATGGCAGGCCCAAGGATTCGATTAGCCCCTCAACATTGCAGCAGTACACTAAGGAAGAGGTATTTTCGTGCACTGCAAAAAACTTGCAGAATTCTTCCTCTCGTTTCCTATACCAGGAGAATGTTGTTCCCGGAGCCAGCAAGTTGTCCTCTCGAAGTCGTGAGCCCAAGATCTCGGCAGCTAATTTGGAAAGTCCTAAATCCCTGGTAAGATCATTAAGTTTGGCCTGGTTGAGAGGCCTCGGCTCATTTGAAGTGGTATTTTGAGGTATATACGACTGGAACTGGTCATTGGCATTGGTCATTGATTCATCATCAGAATCATCGAAGTCCAGGGTTTGAGGTGGGTCGGGTATTGGAATTCCAGGACCATGGGGTACAGGTCTCATAGCAGAAGGAATGTCAGGGTATACAACAATGTGTTTATTCTTCTTGTTAACTCCTGAAAATAGAAACACAGAAACATGGATATAAAACTTGCATATGAAATAGAAGAAGCATTCAGACAGTGGCGGCTCGTGAGGGAAGGCTGCGGTCTGTAAGATATGAAATAGGTCGATGGAGTCTGTATATTTTCTTTCTTTTTCATTCATATTGTCCCTTCGGGGACAATATGAATGAAAAAGAAAGAAAATATACAATCATTGTATATGTAAATGTAACTTGTATAACAATATGTATGTGTAAATGTATTTTCTATAACAATATGTATATGTAAATGTATGATTACCATTATGGTGAATATTATGCTATATATGGTGAATATTACATTATGGTGAATATTATGTCAAGTTTCATACGAGGATTTCAAAATATTTAAGAAAAATAAATTTATAAGTCCACCTTGGAGGTTTGTCATGCAGAAATAGCAATCTGTCACGTGATCCTTTCCTTCTCTCCAAATCATGGGAATTCCAAAAGGCAAAGATTTCGCTCTGCCTTTGCTCCATCTTCTCAAATTTTCAATGCACGTCTTGCAGCACATATGAGGGGCGAAATTTTTGTCCTGGTCCCCTAGCTTAATTCCAAAGTATGCTCTATACATTGTCTTCACAAATTTAGTGATTTGGGACTGGTTATTTGGCATGGTAACCGTCCCACATATGTAGCAGAATCTATTGGGATCATTTTTACACGCTCTATTCATTATGAAATATTTTATCTATATGCCTGAAAAGTAAAAAAAGATATTATACAAGTGAAACAAGTCATGATAGATGTTACTGTTCCAATTCCGCTTTGACAAAATCACGAAAAATTCTATTTTACTTATGAGGCCATAGCCAGATAACCTGAGCTGATTGAGAAAAACGGATTGCAGATTCGAAATCAGCAGGAACAACTCTATAAGAATCACTTACAAAACCCTTGACAGCAAAATTGATGCATACCAGTGTAATGATCGAAAAGGTTTGGGAAAAATGAATCTTTGAAAGAAAATTTAGCTTTACTCGAAACACTTTTATGAGAATCTACCACACAAAATGAAATAGTAATTAACATTTTGTTGCAATCACTATAACATCTCCGAGATAATAATCTAAACTCAAATAACGTTATGCTGTCACTCACATGAATGATACTTTAGGATTACGTCATGTTTGGAAGTTAATTTCGAACTGGGTGCGTGTAATTTTAGCGTTCTTTAATATTATTCGTAACAGCAAAGGTTATTCGACGGACAAAACATACGACTCTAAGTTAGAACCAAACCACAAGTCGCGACATCATATGGATGCAGATGATAGTCACTTATCCAACCACAACTTAACTTCATTGTAGTTGATCTATGGGATCAGGTAAAGATAAGCACCCCCAACCTTTTTTAGTTAGCTTTATAAGGCTAACTAACGAAAATATCACGACCTAACCTAACCAATCGTCAAGGGCGTACAGTTGACTTAACGATTGGTTAGGTTAAGTCGTAATATTTTCGTTAGTTAGCCTTATAAAGCTAACTAAAAAAGGTTAGGGGTGCTTATCTTCACTTGATCCGATCTATGTTCTACGGGAAGTAATTTTACGTCATGACCGCCACACACACACTAAATTGGAATTGCGGTCTACCCGGCAGATTTCACAGTAAAGTCCAGAATCCAGACGCAGTTTGGAGACTACTCCATAATTACTAACCTAATCTAACATAACGACTTATTACTATGCTAATTTGAACTACGTCTGAAGTTTTTGAATTTTGTAGACTTCATTTCTCCTAATTAAAGTTATTCTTTTTGGTGAACCCAAAAACTCTCAACAAAAACGTTCCTTGATTGTAAAATAACTTTTATCCGCCATGTTTATGTAATGTACCTCGACATACTAAAGTTTTCGTGTGTCAATACAAAGAACACCAACCCCACAGTAAATTCCACATTCATCACAATGTATTCAAGGAGTAATGATGTCTATACCCACATAAAAAGAATTAGGGGAAAATGTTCATTGTACCCTAAATATGGGCATCAACAGATTCAGATTTGAAAAATATATATTATATATATATATATATATGCGCCTCGGTGGTATAGTGGTTAGCATCGCTGACTACGAATCCATGTGGTTGGTAGATAAATGGGTACCCTGGGTAGCTTAGTGTTTAAGACGCTGGGCTGCGGCTCGGATTCCAAGTTAAACTGTAGGTCTAAGCCGGAGTGACAAGCTTGACCTTCATCAGAATGAACAATTCCGACGGTGTGCGTGTGTATGTGTACTTATATAATTTCATTTGAGAAAATTTAACGAAAATTTTAGATTTGCAAAAAAGGCAACACTTAATTTTTGGTATTATACAATTTTTGTAACTTTATATAAGCACACCGGACAAAAAATTAGTCACCCCTCTCAGAATGTACCTAATAACGTGTGACGGCGCCTCTGGCCTTGATAACCGCACGAATCCGGCGAGGCAGAGACTCTACGAGGTTGTGCATGTACTGAACATCAATTTGCTGCCACTCGTTCATCAGCCGGTCCCGAAGTTCCGCCAGAGTCCGTGGGTGTCTATTCATGCGCTTCACTTTCTGTTTCCAGCCTGAACAACACCTTCGACGCATTCAGGATTAAAGGCTTCATTGGACCTGCGATGTACTCGTCGCCTCCCATCATTGGAGAACAAACAAAAACGGGACTCATCGGACCAAATTACACATTTCCAATCTGCCGCAGTCCAGTTTTTGTGCCTCTGAGCCCATTTATAACGTGCCAATTTGTGACTTGCTGTTAGTAGTATAGCCGCAAAAGGGTAGAGTGCAAGAATGTTGCAAGTGATTATGTAATGTTGCAAAGGGGGGTGGGGGGTTGCAATTTAAAAAAAAATAAAAAAATTAAAAAAAACAAAGTGGGGGGGGGGATGCTGCAGGTGCAACAAGGAAAACTTGGAGGCGGCGTTATCCCCCCAAGAGAAAGGCGAGAAAGGAGGAGAGGTGTTCACCTGGCAGGAGCCAAGTGCATATTAAGACTTCAGCCGAGTAGGCGTTGTTTTATAGGCTCCTAATCAGCCAGTTGGCTTAGAAGGCGTAGATGGCTTGAGTTGTCAGATAGCGCCATGTATTCATTTAATTCTAATCGAAGACTGAGTTGCCAGATACCATTGTATACATTATTATAGACTCCTAATCAGCCAGTTGGCTTATAAGGCGTAGATGGCTTGAGTTGTCAGATAGCGCCATGTATTCATTTAATTCTAATCGAAGACTGAGCTGCCAGATACCATTGTATACATTATTATAGACTGCTAATCAGCCAGTTGGCTTAGAAGGCGTAAATGGCTTGAGTTGCCAGATACCACTTTTTAGCGATACCATTGTATACACTATTATAGACTCCTAATCAGCCAGTTGGCTTAGAAGGCGTAAATGGCTTGAGTTGCCAGATACCACTTTTTAGCGATACCACTGTATACATTATTATATTTCTTAAAAGTTGGTTTAGAATACCGGTAGTAGGTTTAGAAGGCGTAACATGATATAATTAAGTAAACAACATTGCATCATTCTGTTTATTATAAATATATAGAAAATAAATATACATTTCAATTGAGGAATATGCATATAATCATAACAGTACAGGAAATATATACACACAATTATGGATATATATTATAAAATAAATATACATTTCAAATAGAAATAAATATACATTTCAATAATAATAGAAATATGCATATAATCATAACAGTACCGTAGAAATATCAAGCAAAATATATAAATACATTTCACTTTTTTTTCAAAATACTAAACTCGGTCTTAATCGAGTTTACAATTACATCATTATTGCTCTGCATTACGCAGTATATGCGGCTTAATAATATTTCACCGCTTAAAGTATAGGGAAACCTGTATTCGATATGAAGGGCTTTCATATCGTTCAGTACTATTTTTGTTCCCACTTTACAACCGGTTGGTAAATCATCTTTAAATACGTCTAGAATACAATCAAAAGCACGCACAAAGAGTTCATCGTTAGCTACATTATTAAACACAAGTTTATAAGCACGCTTTTCCAATCGAGGGTTTATTTCTACCGACTCGAGCTTTTCAATCGTGAACTCACTCAACATAGCGGCAATTGAAATAATCTTCTAAATCGTTACGACAACTGCGCGTTATATAAAGAAATAGTTCTTCAGGGTGAACGGTGTAGGTGAGCTCAGCCTTGTACCGATCAATTGCTTTGTACCAAAGTTCATGGTATTTCAAAGAGTCTAAACTTTTTAAATAAACATCCAGCACTAGACTATTCTCACCAGCCCTACACTCGGTAAACCATCGAGCAGAGCGGTGTAGGCGTATTCAAGTACTGTATCAAAATAAAGCATGTCCGTAACACGCGCGTCTAATATAGGTTTCAGCTTGCGGAATCCGACGATTTCAAACATTCTGTCGAGGATGAAACGGTTTCGCGTAGGAACAAGAGCGTTATTATCAGAAGCATTCTTCCACATCAGCCGTATATCAATGCACGGCCGATCGTTATTTATACACAACGTACATACAACGGCGTATGAGGGTGCGTCACTAATCTGCTCTCTTCTTGTACCTACGTTAGCAGGTATTTTATAACGATCTTCACTCCACTTCTCACTATCACGAAGATTCTATTCATCTCCTCGACACTTAAATAAACCCGTTTGTTTGTTTGTCTACATTCCGTTTCCAGTACATAGCTAATGGTACCGGAATTACGCCTGAACACGCGCAACGATTTCGTCACGGACACATCGTACGAGGCGTTGAGAATGCTGCTCAAAGGAAGTTCCATCGTATTCGAGGAGCGCACGTCCACTCGGTTCAAGCTCTGAGATAACTATGAGCCGTGTGAGGCACGCAGGTAGGCAGGAATGGTTCGACGGGCGGCTGACTCGACGATACGTGAATGGGCTTGTTCGTATGATCCGTGAGTCGAATTGTTGTACATATTTCGGTACAAGAATTAATTTCATCACTACCAGCCTACGCACCAGACATTTTACCTCAGGATAAGAACTAGGAACATTTTATGTTTTACTAAACATCTTCACACTCCGGCGCACTATTTGAGAGGAACATATGTTCATATTTTTCCTTTCTGCCCATCAAACGATACTCGTCTCTAAAGTCTGTTAAAAACTCACGCAGGGCACTAGCCACAACCTCACTACGAACCTCATCATGATATACGTTAATATAGTGATAAAAATACTTAAGATTGTCCATGATCACGAGATTCACATTTTCAGTCGTAGGGTATGAGTAATCGACATGGTGTAGCATGACGTAATACCGCTTGTCACACCACCCATCCGCAAGACTCATTATCCATACCTGCTGCTTCTCTTCTGCACGCGTTGTTTCTTTTACTTCACGGTGTATGTGAGACTTTATAAAGTTTAGCTCTGCAGTATACTTCAGCACATCGTCTGTGCAACGAAAGCCTTCAACGGTCTCACCAGAACATCCGTAGAGTATTTGTACATCTTGGAACTTCGCACAATCCAATGTGTTTTTAAAAGAGGTATAGGAGGGAGGAATAGGAAGTTTTTCGGTATCCACCACATCCTGACACTTTGCTGAATACCATTTCATAAACGTTGTACAAGCAATATTAAAGGTAGCCATTTGAATACACGTCAGATCTGAATACACGTCTGATCTCTCGGGCTTACTGCAGTCGACTGACCACGCAGGGACTCCCAGATAGTAGCATGACTCACGGTCTTACAGTGGGCGGAGCTTAGAACTTTCACTGTGCGCGCGCACACACATACACACACAAAGGAGAAAGTGAAACGCTAATTGAAACATGATTTATTTAATAAACGAGATATTCAAGTTATATATTTACAAATACGTGTAATAAATCAATAGATACGATTATATACAAGACAAATACGTGTCAGTTAACAATAGAAGCATCATTCGTTTTGGTATCCAAAGGGTACGGTATCATAGGAAACGTACCAGTTACTGGTACCTATAGGTGTTACGGCACACCTTCGTACCCCTAAGTTCCTTCACGCCCCCCAGCTTCTGCGCCCGAAAATTGTGGGTGCCTACAATTAGTTGGGGAGGTTGTTCGCCCTCATCATCGTCCAAACATACTAGATCCTTCAACGACTCAAAGTTAACAATCTGCCGATTCGCATGGTTGAGCGTAATACCCTTTGCCTTCACGATATATTTCATTTCCTCCCCCACCCTGACCCGTACCCCATAAGTCTTAGGTCCTGTTGAGACAAAAGAGTCGGCGTATGCGTTGTCCCCATACTCATCCTTGATCTCATCAGTGAGCTCGCCGAGGAACTCCCCAATAGCGGGCATGTATTCACCCTCCCTCTCTGTGAATATCACGCTATCTGTATCGGCATACAATACTCTCCGCCCAAGAGAATGCAATAGACCCCAAAGTTTTATACGGGCGTAGGCTGTTGTGAAGCTGGCCACAGGTATGTTTGTAACCCTTGAGGTATCTGTGGCAAATTCAGTGTTGTTGTACTTTATTACGTAAGTATTACCTACATTCACGATCTCCATGACCTCTTTATCGGGGGCATTGGCATAATCCCAGACATCGCTATAACTTTGTGCCAAATGAATGCTCCCTCTGCCGGTATTCTGCGCAAATTTTCCCCATAGACTGTTTAGACACAACTTTGCACTAAAGCGCTTGCCTGGATTCTTTACAATTTGGACACGATCAAGTTGTATACCTTCGCGGTCGCGGTAACGTTGAATATAGGCAGACTTTTCATCTTCGGTATCAACTCCTCGCGGATACCCTGATGCCTCAACCTTATCCTTCAAAAAGGTGTTTATATATGGTGTGAAAAGGTTGGGTAGCTTCTGAAACCTCCACACCTCATGTATCTTCAGTATTCTATAACCATGGCGTACGGCTAGGGCCAACTCAGGACTTGTATATACGCCTCTGATCTTACGCTGGTGGGGTATATGGTTACATTCGCCGTTATCCTCTTCCGCACTTCACGCACAGGGGAAACATGAGCTTGTCGTCGATAACGACAGGTAAGATCGGCATCCATAAATTGCGTGGGGGGAGTACGTCTACGAAAGAGAGCCCAAAGTAACGATCATTCAAATTTTTTGAAAATTCATTGATGGAGGGTAGGCTAGGTCCCACCAGTTTCTCAGGAGCGCCCACGGATACGGATTGCTCTTCATCACGTATGGGTATAAAGAACAGAAATCGTAGTAATGGAGCTTCACGCCATCCGTAGGTGGAAAGTATAGTCTGAAAGGATTTGTACGTCCTCCAAACAAGCTATCACCACATTTGAGAGGATCCAGCACCATTGAACGCTTGATCGTGTTTATTTCCTCACGGTACACCTCGTCTGTCTCCATCCGTGCATCATATTCATGCTCCCACAAGACTTTGTGAGTGAACTGTGATCCTATAAGTTGATCGCGGGTGCGGGTCGATGCAAGACAGTCGGCAGGAGACCTACCGTGGATATCTCCGGTGATTCCGCACTCAGGACGGGGGCATCCATGCCACCAGCAACCGTTAAAGGAGTACACAGTCTTCACACCAGTGACACGGTTTTCACTTAACCCATCAACCCAAAAAACACGTCCATTAATCTTAATGGGTACTTCACCCGTGTTGCGGGCGTGCTTTATGTATACACCTGTCTGTTGCTGTAGGTGTATGAGCCAGTAAATAGCCTTGTGCCCGTAACTGCGGGGGTTGTTTCGGTGAATAATGGCTAAGGTGTCTTTAGGCATGAAGTTATTCTTGAACACCGTAAAACATAATGATGCGATGGTGGTTGCGACTTGCAGTGGATCGCATTTGAAACGGGCTATGTACATCCTTCTAAAGGCCTGGAAACATACTCTAAGCACGCGCACATCATTCACGCAATAACGCTCACATTCATCAGCTATATTATAAGGGTTACTTTCATTAAAACTGTCGTAGTATCGTTCAAAGTCTTCACGTTCATCCATACAGTCAAAATAATGTTTGGGGGGTGGTGGGCCTACGTAGTTTAAAGTCTCGCTGGTGAGGAAAGTGTAAGGGAAGTATCTTTGGAAACTTCAGCTGCTACTCCCATCACCTTGGGTAGCTTTGCTAATTTACAAGGTGTGAATAATAAAGTATCTTTAAATTGTACATTGTCTCTTATCTGCATCTGTATTAATTTGTTGCCTCTTTTCAATGGATCACCTGTAAATATCTCAGAGGATTCGTGTTCAAGCAACTCCTTATAAAGGAACTGCGTGTCAAACTTTGCCCCGTTATGGGCGAGAATATACACAGTCATTTTTTTGAACTTGTCGGCTAACTTGACAATATAGGACACAAATAGTTTCACATGACTATCGCGGACATTCGTTTTAAAAAAGTTTGTCCGTTTACCACATTTGGGGCACTCGTCACATTCGATACCCATACACTCATCACAGATGGTCTGGCTCACAAGTAAATGTGGAATTACCTCTTTGGTTTCAGCGTTCGTATATGTTTCTATATCGTAGTATACAGTTATACAAGGGTTATTTTTAGGCTTAGCATCTTTCATATAACACACATGCTTTACTCCATCCGCCTTATATTCCTCCTGGCATGTAGGACAGTGAATTACGTCACACTTGTGCTTAAATTTCCCCCAATTATCCATTGTGTGAAACATACCACATTCACAGATTCTCATTTTCCTGCACGTGCCAATTGATTTATTGAAATCGAAACAGCTATTATTGAAAAATGTGCGTCTACACACATCAGTCTCTCTTCTCAGCTTCAACTACACGGCTTTCACATTTGGTGCTTTTACACTGCTCACATACCATGTGACATTCTTTACAATGTCGCACAATATCATCCGCAAACTCGAGGCATCCCTTACACAAATCATGATGTCTCCCATATTTTCGACTTTTGTCATAACTCGCGTAAAGCCACCTTATATTACGGATGGGGAGATACGTTGTCCCTGGCAATCCTAAAATAAGTAGGGGTCTTGTATGATCTCTCACACAGCTTTTAAAAACATACACAGTCCTACGACGATCATCCAACCCAAATACAACTATGCGGACATTCATTTCCTGTTCTACCCTTCTGAGCTCTTCAGGCCCCATATTACAGTCAAATTCAAGTTCACAGTCTACACCTAGTTTACGGGCATGTTCCACGACCGTAGGCAGCCAAATTTTTTGAGCCCGTGTATTTTGTACAGTAAACATGTTAGCCAAGACTACTGCTATAAAGCCGCAACCACGATCGACGTTTATATGCCGTCTATAAATAGCTTGAGAATTGAGGTTAAGAGTGTACGGTATGGCACTATGACCCGCAACACGAAATACACGGTCAATATTTACCGTGAAGTTGTCCATATTGAAGGCTATACTACTTTGGGCGGCTTGCATTATACGTCCTAATATATATTCTACATCTTCAGCCGCCAAACGTCTAAATGGCACTATCACCCAATAATCGTCTACATCACCGTCATCTGACCCGAATCCAAAGGACAGACTCGTCCTGACTTCACGCTCGTCGCGGTTCTGAAGAGCAAACTCTACAATATGCTGTACAACCCGGCGTAGCCCGCGCTCAATTCCATTGCTATACATGGCTCTAGGATCGACCCTGACTCTATACCGATTTCTAGTCAAGGCTGGGGTGGGGGCTGCGGAGCGCACTAACTCGAACGTTATTTCATCCTCAACAGAACGGGGGGCGGCGGATGAATTAGGGGATATATTAGCGGAAGGTGCTGCTGTGGGGCCTGTTGCGTAGGAGGTTGATGGTTGGGGCTCTATTATTGTAGACTTAACAGAACGGGGGGCGGCGGATGAATAAGGGGGTATATTAGCGGGAGGTGCTGCTGGGGGGTTGTTGCGTAAGTGGTTGAGGGTTGGGGATGTATTACCGCTGCAACAGGTGCGTATTTCGGGCGCTTTATACCTGACGTGGGGTTCTCACACCTCCGCTTTGGACGTGCTACTGGTATCGCTGGTGAGGGTTCGTTGGCAGGGGAGGAGATCACAACTACACTGTCGTCGAGGTCATCCGTAATGATGGGCTGCTCTACCTCATCGTCATTCACGGTTCTGTGGGAGAAGAAATATAAGGAACAGCACTCAAAATTTGTAATATTTTGTAAATGACCCACTTAGGAGTGTGACGTGTTAGAAATGGACTCTGTAGAAAAATTCAGATTCACGAGTCCATCCACATGTATTATATCTGGACCTACAGGATGTGGTAAAACTGTGTTTATGCTTAAAATCATTAAAGAAAAGGGAGAGATGTTCTCGAAATTTGTGCATAAAGTTATATGGTGCTATTCGACGTATCAATCAGTGTTCAACGAGTACCAAGATGATATTTTGTTCCACAAAGGCGTATATGACGTTAATTCGTTAAAGGGAAATGAACATACAATCATTGTAATTGACGATCTCATGTTGGAGATGGATAAAACGTTTGCCGAGACATTTACAGTATTCTCCCACCATCTTAACATAAGCGTATTCTTCATCAACCAGAATCTATTTTACAAAAATAGATACATGCGCGATGTGTCGTTAAATACGCAATATCTAGTCTTATTCGCGCAACGTAGAGATGTATCACAAATTGGGGTATTAGCCAATCAAATGTTCCCGAATCAGCGTAAGGAGTTTTTGGAAGTTTATAAAGAAGCTACAAGCACGCGTTACGGATATTTGCTTTGCGACCTTCATCCGCGAAACACGTTTAGAGAGCTTCTGCGAACGAATATATTTCCAAACGAGCCTGAAACGGTGTATATTCCAGAATGACAAAGAGACTAAAGAAATACCGTGAATTAATAAAAATCTATCATCGACTGCCTCGGGCAATGCAGCAGATGTTTATTAAAAATATCGACGCCGACTTTTTAAAATGCATATGTGAAATCTGTCTTAACGTTATAAATTGCAATGTATCAATGAAAACTCATCAGAAGGCTCGCCTACGCCGCTACAAGAACATAATACGTGCACTCGCTCGTAAAATTCAAACTGTAGCGAAGAAAAAACGAATTATTGTACAAACAGGAGGGTCATTTCTCCCTATCTTATTTTCAGTTTTGGGTCCTTTACTGACTAGATTAATATAATGAAGAAAGTGGTAGTGATTCCCCACGAGGTGTACGCTTCACTGCAAAGGAATCCAGACACGTATCTAGATCCCTGTAAAAGCAGACTTAAAAGAATGGAAAGCGAATTGTTAGCCCTATTAAACAGTGAAAAAACACCTGATGAGAAAAGAATCTTATACCAAGAAGCTCTGCAGAAATTTCTTCACGAGTACAAAAATTATAACAGCCCTACAGAGATTCCTGTGGTTATTAGGCACAGCACGGGGGACGATGGACATGGCGACATAGGATCTGAGCCCGACGATACAGCTGACCAACCAAAAAGATTAGCCACACAACATATCGAACATGTATTAAAAAATACCCTCCCACTTACATTGAGGAGTAAAGGCTTAAGTCTTTATAATCTATTGAATGAGGATCCCGCCATACAATGGACCGATACAGGGGAGATCATTGTGGAAGGATCAAAGGTACAGGGATCGAATATCGTAGACATTGTCCATGATCTGGTGAGAAAGTGGGATAGGCCATCACCATCAGGATGGAAGCATATTAAAGCAAGACTACAACAAATAAATGTCCCTAAAACGTTGATAGGAAATCTGAACAGGTTAAAAGACTTGGAACATGCAACGCCTGTGACACAATTGAAGGCGCCGTCACCCCCGGCGGTAACACCTTTGTAGAGGAGCAAGAAGAGGTTAAACCAACCCTACCCACGTGCCTCTAAAATACGCAAATGGCTAACGTATTAACTAAACGCTATTATGACATTTCTACCCCATCCTCTTACGGCGGCGTAGATAGACTGCACGTTTACGGAGTAGGAAAAAAAGATGTTGAAAGATTTTTGAGGGAGCAGGACGCTTATACGCTTCATAAGCCTGTGAGAAAAAGGTTTAAAACAGCCAAGACAACGGCTTCCTCGATTGATTCTATTTGGCAAGCAGATCTAACAGACATGCAAAGATATTCTGTGTATAACGATGGTTACCGCTACATTCTATTCATAATAGACGTATTCTCTAGATATCTGTGGCTAGTTCCTCTGAAAAATAAATCACCTGAAACAGTTGCTAAAGCCACCAAAACGCTAATGTTAAAAGAAAACAGGGTTCCTGGCTATTTTTGTACGGATATGGGGAAGGAATTTATAGGCCGTGCTTTTCAGAACATGTTGACAGAGTTTAATATCAGCTATTACACAACCAATTCTATACATAAGGCTTCTTTAGCTGAAAGAGTTCAGCGCACCATAAAGGAAAGCATGCACCGTTATTTTACACATAAAAACACATACAGATTTCTAGACATTCTGGAATCATTGGCGTCATCCTACAACCGCTCACACCATCGCACGATTGGGACAACACCTAACGAAGTTTTAGAAAGAGGTACGCTCCCGAGGAGAGATGGATCACCACCACCACACTCTGCGCGCTTCAAAATCAATGATTATGTAAGGCTGTCGCGTTCGGGGAACAAATTCGCAAAGGGTTTTGAGCAAGGATGGACACGCGAGATTTTTTAAAGTTAGGGCTATGAGACCTAAAGGTGAGATAATGATGTATTACATTGAAGATTTGAATGGAGAAGAAATCTCAGGAGGCTTTTACCGCGAGGAATTGCAGAAAGTTGCGTTTAATTTAGGAAAAAATGTTTTTAAAATTGAGAAAATTTTAGGAAGCAAAGGTTCAGGAAAGAGAAAAATGTACCTGGTGAAATGGCTAGGGTACCCAGAAAGCTTCAACACCTATATAAAAGCTGATGCAATAATGAAGCTTAAATAGTATGCAACATGGCTCCTAACAATTTCTACGTCACACTCCCGTCCTCCTCGGCCCTGTCTGTACACCCTAACAACACACTAGCCAACTTTGTAACAGAACTCCACAAGCACATTGAATTGGGTCGTGATTCGTATGAGGTGGGGATATGCGAAATTCAGCTGGACACCATCTTTTTAAATATTGAACATAAAGAAACCGTTTTTACGATTCTTAGAGACATTGACGAGTGTGAAAAAGCTGGGGTAGCTATGGATGAAACTATGCGTATCGCTCGGACTAAGATTGCACGGTATTACAGTACAGAAGTAAGACTAGGACCGGGTCAATATGGTTCGGCCGAGGATGTTGTGAGAGGCTTAAACGTAAGTTTAAGAAACTCAAACCTTACGAATGATTTAGTATACGAAATCGTAAACAACCCTGCACATACACTAATCCTAAAATCAAAGACTAACAGACGTATTAAAGACCATAGAAAGTTCCAAATTCTAGCCAATGGCCGATATAGCGCAGCCTTCCAAAGAGAGACATTTCACGAGACACAGCATGACTTGTCCAGATTAATGTATCAATTGAAGATGGAGAAATTGGCTGAAAGGACCCCAGACATGTGCTATATTTACAGTAATATAGTGGAGCACCAGTTTGTTGGGGATACCCAGGCACGCCTGCTGCGCATTGCTCACATCCCCAACCATAGAGGAAGGAGTTTGAGTATTACATATGACAGACCCCATTATGTGAATGTCGCAACTAATTTAATAACCAATATCTCAATATATATAAGAACGATTGAGGGTGAAAACTTCCCATTCGGTGACGGGAGCTTAACAGTGAAGCTACACTTTCGACGCACTGAGTTATAATGGATAGAAAGCCTTTCACCGTCTATCGAGAGGTGCGTTACCAGCGCGGTAGTGGACTTGGGTCCATTTTTTCATCCATACTACGTACGGCTGTTCCTTTGCTGAAGAGGGATGCCAGATACCTTGGAAGGAAAGCGCTACAATCAGGTATTAACACTGCAGAAGACATATTGGCCGGGGCTAAACCTAAAGAGGCTCTAAAAAAACATTTAAAGCGTACACGGGACGAAATCATCAAAGATGCAGAGAAAAATGCGTGGTGGCGGGAAGAAGCGGGCTGCCCGGAAGAAGAAGAAGGGGTCACGTGGTATTAAACGTAAAAGGCTATCAAAAAAGAAGTGCTGTAAGCGAATGAAACCTATGGTTGACCACTTTTTTGACTGATATAAGCTAAGGACATTGATCTCATGAATCATAGTTTGTTTACCACTTGTCGAGAGAGGAGTCACTATTTCGCCATGGCACGCTTCATCCACCATGTAGTTCACAATGCTGTAAATCGGAGCTGTCCCTTTTTGAGCTACCTCCAACCCAAGTTTCTATTGAGCACAGTGACTTTATTACAATTAACCCTTTAAACACAATTAGTTCCCCGAGTGCACCTATAGAATTCGTGATACCCAGCTCAGGCCCTTACTTTTTTGATCCAAGCTGTGTGCACATGTACGCTAAGCTACGTATAGCCCATTCTGATGGAACGGTCTGCGATGACAAATATGCTGTATACCCTGAAACAAACTTTCTGCACTCCATATTCAACCAGTGTGACGTATATTTAAATCAGACCAACATATCGGCAGGCACGGGGTACTATCATCTACGAGCCTATCTGGAAAATGTCCTCAACTTTTCCAAAGAAGCGAAGGCTACCTTTTTAAGTGCGAGGGATATTATCAAACTAAAGATGAAAATAGTATAAAGGACAAATTTAAAAATTCTAAAAAGAAAATATACGAGTGTTTTGGACGGTTGCACACATATTTCACTTTCCAGGAGAAGTTGCTTGTGAACGGGGTGGATATGAAAATAAAGCTCACCCGCACGAGTCCTGAGATCTGCTTAAATCTGGATGCGGATCAAGAAGAGGGTGCAAAGCCCGTTGTGGTTCACATTATGGACACATACGTCCGCGTACGGCGAGTGAAATTAAGTTCACCAAAACAACTAGAAATTGAGAAAAATTTACTAAACGCTACAGTGAAATATCCTATTAACAGAGTGCAGATCAAACTATATACGGTTCCTGCAGGGTTGGCATCGAAGCAGATAGAAAACATTGCCCTGGGAAATCTTCCTAAAAGGATATTAATCGGCATGCAGGACCACGCTTCGGTGAATGGAAAATATAAAAAGAGTGCCTTTAAATTCGAGAATTTCGGACTTAAAAATATAACTCTATACGTTAATGGCACTGCTTTGGGTGGAACAATGGGTACGGACTATTCATCAGACGCTGTGTTACCTCTTTGTGCCAGAGCCTATAGTAATCTGACCCATATTGCAGGTGATTGTGATGAGCTTGGTAATGGGGTAACGCAGGAAGAATTCATTGATCAATTTAACCTTTACCCGTTTGACATTACACCTGACTTATCTGCTAGCGTAAATACCCATTTAACCCCACAGCAGAGCGGAAACATCTCAGTGCGGCTGGAATTCGCCAAGCCTATAGACGCTCCTATTAGTGTACTAGTATATCTCGAATCGCAAGCCCTAATAGAAGTAGATAGATTTAGGAGCGTTATCACTGACTTTTAAAATGGATGCTAATACACTTCAGAAAGTAATGGGCGAGTCACACGTTCCAAATTTATCGGCGTGTTTGCGAAGAATGAAACATTGAGTTTGCCAAGTACGCGAGAATGCGGTAGTCTTATTGTGAACACAGACATCATCGGTAATGAAGGGATTCACTGGATCGCTGTCTATTTTAAAAATAGACAGCGCCTGTACTATTTTGATTCACTCGGTACTCAACCCTGGAGTGACCCTATTATTGTAAAATTTCTCGCTCAGTTACATATTCCCGAAGTTGTATGGAACCCATTTCGCATGCAAGGATATTTTACTAATGTTTGCGGAATGTACTGCGTCTCATTTCTCATGCATATGTCAAGTGATAAAGAATTTATAAATTTTTTAAATTTATTTGACCCGTGTCACACTCGCCGAAACGATGAAATGGTATGCAGACAGATAAAAAACCGTTTTCCAATCGTACGTACTCGTTGTATATTATAATGTTTTTGTTCGTATATTTGTAACGATATATTCTGTAGTTGTTTATTGTACTGATTTCTTTCATTTAATACATTTATGAAAATATATTGTGTCTTCTTATCCCAAAAAGATCGAAAAACACTTACATTATTTCGGTGTGACATTGTTGACTGATCAGTATATCCTCCCTATTCATGACACGAGATTCTTCAAAAGATTGTATAACACGTGTCAAATCCTCATCGGACCTTAAAGGAATAATGTTCATTCTTTTAAAACATATACAGAGTATACAGACAGATCCCCATTATGTGAAGATATCTTTGGTTCGAGGAATAACATTGATTGCCATAAAAAATTTCGATTTTAGCATAATGGGGATAAGAGGTAAAACCAAATAACATTGATTGCCATAAAAAATTTTTGGCGAGTATCTATTTGACGAGATACTACAACTCTCCATATATATAAAAACGAATTATAGACACTTACATTTCTATGGTAGTCCCCTGCGTCGGGTTGTAAGGAGCGTCACTGCAAATATCTTCAACGGTTTGCGTTGGAAATAATTCGCCAGGGTCAATCGCCTTGAAAAGACTAATTGCGGTTAATGCTGCAGTATCACTTTCTTCATACAATTCCGGAGAGACGTACAGGTCCATGGTGGAGGATGTGTGACATTGCTGACTGTTCAGTAGGGTGGATCGATTTTACATTTTTTTCGATTTCCATATTCTAATAGAGACAAAAACTTGCGCATGCATGAGAAAATAGCCTCTGCAAAATCTTAGCTTAATAGGTAATCATCTTCTGCCCCCGGCAGAGCGATGAAAATCATTTTAGTAGTCAAAACGTATTTTTAAAACCTAGCCTAGAGTCATAAAATTTTGCGTGTGTGTTATTTCATGCCTAAGCAACGATATAAATGCTATGGGAAATATATAAATGCATTATTTAAGACAAAGAGCCGATCTGAAAATATGTGTATAATATACATATTTTCAGATCGGCTCTTTGTCTTAAATAATGCATTTATATATTTCCCATAGCATTTATATCGTTGCTTAGGCATGAAATAACACACGCAAAATTTTATGACTCTAGGCTAGGGTTTAAAAATACGTTTTTGACTACTAAAATATGATTTTCATCGCTCTGCCGGGGGCAGAAGATGATTACCTATTAAGCTAAGATGTTGCAGAGGCTATTTTCTCATGCATGCGCAAGTTTTTGTCTCTATTAGAATATGGAAATCGAAAAAAATGTAAAATCGATCCACCCTACTGTTCAGTATATCCCCCGTATTCCGAGATTCTTCAAAGATTGTATAACACGTGTCAAATCCTCATCGGACCTTAAAGGAATAATGTTCATTCTTTTAAAACATATACAGAGTATACAGACAGATCCCCATTATGTGAAGACATCTTTGGTTCGAGGAATAACATTGATTGCCATAAAAAAATTTCGATTTTAGCATAATGGGGGTAAGAGGTAAAACCAAATAACATTGCTTGACAACAAATTTTTGGCTAGTATCTATTTGACGAGATACTACAACTATCATATATATAAATCGAATTATAGACACTTACATTTCTATGGTAGTCCCTTGCGTCGGATTGTAAGGAGCGTCACTGCAAATATCTTCTACGGTTTGCGTTGGGAATAATTCATCACGGTCAATCGCATTAAAAAGACTAATTGTCGTTAATGCTGCAGCGTCACTTTCTTCATACAAGTCTGGGGAGACGTACAGGTCCATGGTGGAGGGAATGATTATTCACTGACGCGAAAATAGCTACTGTTACTCCCAACTGAAAAATAGCCCCTTTTATATGCACAATCGCCAAGCTCCGCCCCAAAAGACCAGATGTTCGTAGTGATTGGCTGCCGGTGTAGCTGGGTGGAGCTATGACGTGTACCAATCCGCTATAACGGGACCGGACGAGTAACATATATATAAAATAGTGTTTCTTGTGAATAAATTATAGACACTTACATTTCTATGGTAGTCCCTTATATTATATTTTTACTTACAAGTTATTTCCAATTCGGCGAGAAATTACACTAGGGTACGACGAAAACTATTTGGTGTTTCTTATAGAACTTTTGATGCTGATTCAGATTTCAGAATTTTCTATAGCCCATAGTTTTCGAGAAAGAATCATAATAATCGTGTATATTTGTCAACCCTTATATATATATATATATATATATATATATATATATATATATATATATATATAAATAAACACAGATGGAGTCGATGTAGACAATGCATGTCCTAATTATCTCGAAGAAATAGTGAGCAATCGACGAGATGTAATTCTGAGTCCCCGTTAAACTGTGGGTCTAAGGCGGGGTGAAAACCTTTCCAATTCGGCGAGAAATTACACTAGGGTACAACGAAAACTATTTGGTGAATTTATGAAACTATTCATTTAAAAGACTGTATATATATAATTATAGTAAACTTAGGTCAAGATAAACTAGTTATCCATAAAAACCTAATTGGTTTTCTATAATTCTGTTTTCTATGGTTGGCTGAATAGGCTAACTACGTTATTTGTTTCGTCGGATTGTGTTTTGGTTAATTTCAAGTTTAATGAAGTTCAAGTTAATGCTATATTTGCTTCTAATCGTTAAACACTAATACATCTATTGTAAAACACTATATACATCTATACATCTATAGTGAAACACTATATATATCTATTTATCTATCTTAAAAAATTATAAAATATTTATCGTTTAATTTTGCTGTTATTTGGAAAGTTTAAAACATTCAAACTTGTTTTAAAATAAAGAAAAAATTATTATATATATATATATATATATATATATATAATATATATATATTATATATATATACACATATACATATCACAAGATGTTTAAAAGACTGTATATATATAATTATAGTAAACTTAGGTCAAGATAAACTAGTTATCCATAAAAACCTAATTGGTTTTCTATAATTCTGTTTTCTATGGTTGGCTGAATAGGGTAACTACGTTATTTGTTTCGTCGGATTGTGTTTTGGTTAATTTCAACTTTTAAATGAATTGTTTCATAAATTTTCGTTATTCGTGACTTAAATATTTATAATAAAAATTAAGTGTGTAAAATTATTTATTTAATAAACAGAATTTAATTGGATTAACTACCGTCATATATATTGTGGTACACAATGGATGATTAATATATGTTTTTTGCTATCTGGGACACATGGCGCTATCTGGCAACTGAATACATTGCGCTATCTGGCAACTCAGCCAGAATAGAGGTTTATAAAAGACAGAGAGACGACTGACGGAGTCATTCAAGCTCGGCTCCCAACCGAGCAAGGACCTCTGGTCCTTCTCTTTCTGGCCCTTTGGGAAAACCCCTTAGAGGCCTCTTAGGTTAGGAAAACGAAAATAACTTGGGGGAGAACTCCGCCTCCAAGTTGCGTGCCTTGCAATCAAAGGCCACTACTCTTTTCTCTCTCTCCTTCAGGTGTACCCCTCCCCCCTTGGCTCAGCCAACTGGCTGATTAGGAGCCTATAAAACAACGCCTACTCGGCTGAAGTCTTAATATGCACTTGGCTCCTGCCAGGTGAACACCTCCTCCTCCTTTCTCTCCTTTCTGGCCCTTTGGGGGGAATAGTTTGGGGGAGAACTCCGCCTCCAAGTTGCATGCCCCTTGCAACCTAGGTTGGCAACAAAGGGCCCTTTGGGGTATTTTTCTTTTTTTTCCTTTAATTTTTTTTTAATTTTTGCACCCCCACCCCCTTTGCAACAACCCCCACCCCACTTTGCACATTACATAACACTTGCAACATTCTTGCACTCTACCCTTTTTCGGCTATACTACTAATGTTAACAGCGGCCTCTTCTGTGGTATCCTGCTCCAGATGTCCATCGCATGCAGTTCTCGTCGCAATGTCCGTTCGGAAATTGGTCGCTGGAGAACCTCATTGATTTCTTGGAGTAATTGTTCTCTGGTTTGAAAACGATTTGCAGTTACTAGACGAGAAACATGGCGGCGGCCCCTATTGTCGAGAATTGTTTTCCGGCCACAGTTACGCCGTCGATTGTCAGTTGATTGCGAACTACACCACTCTTTGTAAACTCGATGGACAGTACGCGTTGACACACCAACAAATTGGCCTACTTCAGACATTTTGTGTCCGTGGGCTCTGCCAAACACGATGGCTCCTTTTTGCCACTGAGTAACGTCTGCCTCACGACCCATTTTGCAGACTATATCCAACACACACTTTGTTCTTCACCACCTCACGAAACAGATCTGATCCTGTGTGCTACGTCACCGCTACTTGTCACTTACCAATGCTACATCAGCGCCCTCTGTGTGACCTTGAACTTCCTACTATCGGTGCTATTAGGGGTGACTAATTTTTTGTCCGGTGCTTATATATATATATATATATATTATATATATATATTTTTAAGTCCGGGAAGAACCAATTCGCCTCTTTTTAAAAGGGCATATCTCGGCGGAAAAACAAAGAAAAAGTGAGAGGAAAGACAGAGGAAAAAGAAAGGGTGGAGGGGACAGTCGAAGTGGAAAAAGACCAACGATGACAAGGACTGCAAGGTCGAGCCCCATCATCCTTGGGTGCTAGGGCCGGGAGGGCGCACGTGAAACCTCCAGGAACAAACACGTACAAACGAGCACAAAGAGCACTCAAGAGCACGAGCTTAGAACCCCCTTGCGGGGATATATATATACACATATATATAGGTATACACGGTGTCCAAAAAAAAGCTAAACACGCCGATTTTTTTGGACTCCGTTTTTTAATAAGCTATAATTTTTTTATAATTTGAAATGTGAACATAATAGTTAATAATTATAATAATAATGATAATAATTAATAATTATTGAGATATGTTCATATAATTTATCATTTTGGTATAATATAAAAGGAGCTTGCAAATTAACGTTTTTATTTTCCATAGGTTTGAGTGACCCCTGATGCCGTCATATGATGAAGAAGACAAAATTTTAATCAAAAACTTAAGATTATCTAAAAGATGGGGTGCAAGAAGAATGATGCAAGAGTTTCCTAATAAAGATTGGACACAGTCTGGCGTGAACTATCTGATAAAAAAAATAGATGAAACTGGTTCGGCAGATAGACGTGAAGGAAGCGGGCGTCCTCGTTCCGCAAGGACTGATGAAAATATTCGACAGCTCGAAGCACTCATTCTTAGCCAAGAAAATAATCCTGGTACACATCTCAGCAGTCGTAAGATTTCCCATGAACTTGGAATTTCTCGTGGAAGTGTTTTCAACATTGCTAAAAATGATTTAAATCTTCATTGTTATAAAAGGCAGCGTGTACATAAATTGACACAAGCTAATAAACAGAGACGTAATATGTGTGCACGAGAACTTTTAGAGCGATTTCCAGATGACAGATCGGTATCAAAAATCTGGTTTTCAGATGAGATCTACCATATAACTCCTCCAATAAACAATCAAAATGATAGGGTTTACTCAAGGGCGGATAGAAAAAAAGATGTTAGTCCTGAACGTTTGTTGAAAGAAACGGCAAGAGTTTCTCAAGGTGTGATGGTGGGTGCGTGCGTATCGAAGATGGGCAAATCTCGTTTAGTTTTTATTGCACCTCGAGCCAGGATTAATGCAAACTGCTACATTAATCATGTTTTGCCGATTTATCTAGAAGATATGCAAGCCAGAAGTGGTAATGATTTCACCTTTCAGCAAGATGGCGCACCAGCACACAGAGCTCGTCAGACAATAGAGTACCTCAGAGCTCAGGAGGTTAGTTTTATCGAGCCCAAAAATTGGCCAGCAAATAGCCCTGACCTTACACCAATGGATTATGGCATATGGGAAGCTCTATCTTCTAAGGTTTACATACCTGGGCAGAATATTGAAGATTTAAATGATTTAAGACGGAGACTCATAGATGGTTGGGAAAGAGTTTCACAAAATTATGTAGACAAGTGCGTGGACGAGTGGCGATCGCGTTTGGTTAAGTGTATAGAACAAAATGGTTCCCATATTGAACAATTTTTCAAATAATAATATAAATTTGCATTAAATTTATTGGAATAAGAAATCTTAATTATTATATTCAAACTTATGAGAACGCATACATGTTGTTAATTTGCGTGTTTAGTTTTTTTTTGGACACCGTGTGTATATATACACACACACACGAGTATATTGGTCAGACATATTTGGAACAAGATAGCATTCAGCGTAAAGAACATTGAACCCTTATTACTTATGTATTTATAGTTTATTATTTATTTATGAATATGTTTGTGTTGTTCCAGATAAGAAATGGTTGGTTGTGCGTTTTAGTAAATTTGGTCAGTTGGTTGTTAGTCCAAAAAGAGTAATTTAAGATGGCTTCTCACTTTGCTTCTGACATGAATAGTCAATAGTTCTTAAATAGTATACAAGTAGTGTATAAATAGAACACATAATAGATATATATGAAATGGGGGTCAAAGGGGGGGAGGGAGGCGGATATTTTTCAGTAGGTAAAAAATCTTCGTTTTCATGGTAAAACGTGGGTGGGGGTAACCCCCTTTGTTTGAAGCCTCTAAAATTAACTGAAGGGGATTAATTTCCAATAATAATTGCCGTTTTAATGAAGGAATAATGTCTGGTGGTTTTTAACCTCCGTGACAGCAAAAGTCATGTCACGGAGGGGACCTACACTTTTACCTGGGACCTCAAACCATCTAGGGTACAATCTGGTCCCTCATCAAACTACCAAACAAAGCCAACGTCGCATAATCTCGCTGATCAAACGAGGAGCGGTGTTACGACGTGGCTACTTACGTGCTTAAAGTTGTTTATATACAGGGTATCTCATAAGTCCTGTCTCATAGGAAAAAAAATTTAAAAATTAAATTTACCAAAGTAAAACAAATGTTCATATTGATGTCTCGTGACTTTTTTTCGTTGCCTCCGCCTTTTCCTGAGGACTGTAACTCGTTTCCACATTAGCCAATGCGTGTTATTCTACCTGCAACAAAAGAAAACGTCCCAAAACAAGACCAATTTGAACATTTGGGTAATTATTCGTTTTAGTGCTTTTCCTCCTTTCTGAACCAAAACACATTTTTGTGGTGTTTTGTGGTGTGATTTGTTCAAATCTGAACTTCGTTTCTTTGGGAAATGAGCCGTTTTTGAGAAATTTTAAAATTGAAAATTTCTCAAAAACGGCTCATTTCCCAAAGAAACGAAGTTCAGATTTGAGCAAATCACACCAAAAAACACCAGAAAAATGTGTTTTGGTTCAGAACTGACCTAACCTAAACTGACCTAACCCAAACTGACCTAACCCAAACTGACCTAACCCAAACTGACCTAACCCAAACTGACCTAACCCAAACTGACCCGCGTTTTTTTCGCAATTTCTTACCTTAAATAGCACTGTTAGCAAAACTCCTCCAATTAACCGCACTCTCGGAAGCTAACGCTAAATACAGCTGTGCATCTAGCTGTGTCGAACGCTTTGTCAAGAATAACCCAACGTACAATAAGTTTTGCCACAGTTTGAGGTGGGATTTTTCAACCCACGTGCCTTTTCGACGGGAAACAGAGAAGGAACACTTTTTGTTTCTGCCGCGCTCGTCCCTAGTCAATCTTGTGCAATAATATTGATCAGCAACTTCTCTATAATTACACTCACGACCACACTGCGGACAAATAACACGACTAGGTAAACACAGTGACTCGTAAAGAAAGCTTGAGCACCGGCTTCTTTCTTATACATAAATCTTGTATTAATTGATAGTAATCCAAATCACAATCTTCGCAAATCATAATGAAAACGAGACTGAAAAAATGAGTATGCATTATCAGAGATTCAAAATGTACGTCTCTGATTGGTCGGATAAGGTCACGTGAAACAAAAACCAGTTTTGGTTATTTTGACCTATGTTTCCTAATTTTGCCACGAGATGTCTCCCCATAAAACTGGAGAGGGCGACGTTCGTTAAAATTTTAATAGCGTTAAGAGCTAAATACTCGGTCAATGGCCTATAATGGCTGCTTTTTACGTGTAATTTTTTTTTTTTTTCCATAAAAAATAATTATTACATTTCCTTGATTTTTATCAGTTTCCCTGAGGTTTCAAGGTGTCCTGAATACGAATTTATATGTTAAATTGTCATAGAATGTCTCCTTCTATCGAAAACGAACAAAGCATTAAAACGAATATTAACCAACATTTGTTTTAGTCCTAATGAATTACTTTGGTAAATTTAATTTAAAATAAATTTTCCTATGACACCGAACTTATGGGACACCCTGTATATTTTAAACGAATATAAAAGGAGATTTTGACTAATAGAAGCGGCTAAACCTAGGATAATCACCTTCGGCCTAGCCTAGGGACAGGGTATGAGAGATATAAACAGACTACATAATGACGTAAGCTATCGAGCCTTTAAATTGTACATTACATAACATTAAAGTGTACATTACAGGTACACACATTAAACATTATCTTTAGTGCCACAATTCTTTAAATCTTGATACACACTCCAGTTTTTCAGTCTCATAAATGCCTGTTAATATCCTAAAACAATCGTTTTCTTTAAAAATCCCAAAACAAAGAAAACGTATTTTTGGACACACTTTGGTAATTATTCGTTTTACCTCTACGAGTCGATTTTTATATAAGAATAGGTTTTTCTGGTATATTTTGGTGCGTTTTATTCAAATGTGACCTTCATTTCTTGTGCAAATGAATTATTGAATGCCCGGTTAGGTTAACTGTACGCCATTGACGAATGGTTAGGTTGTAGTGATATTTTCGTTAGTTGGGTTAAATCGTGATATTTTCATTAAAACTAATTAAAATCACGACAATCTAACCAATCATTGCAAGGTACTTGTAGGTCCCCCCCCCAATTTTGACAATATTTTCGTTAAAACTAATGAAAATATCACGACTTAACCTAACCAATTATCAAGGGCGTACAGTTGATCTATTAGTAAATAATAAATGCTATGCCAGAAACAATGTTATAAATTGTAATAGATCAACTGTACGCCCTTGATAACACTAGGCAACAAAGATTTTGTTACAGAAGACCAAATAGGTGCTCCTAGCTAATTTCGGTATG
This sequence comes from Bathynomus jamesi, assembly GCA_023014485.1. Lineage (NCBI taxonomy): Eukaryota > Metazoa > Arthropoda > Malacostraca > Isopoda > Cirolanidae > Bathynomus > Bathynomus jamesi. The sequence continues at coordinate 112,495 of JAJOZX010005960.1, forward strand.
CTCATTTCAAATCTATAATTAGATTTTTTCTATCACGTCTAGATTTTGTGTAAAATGCAAATCACTTTTAGTAAAATTTTCTACCACGTCCAGATTTTGTTTTAATCGGCTTAATGCCAGTAATATGAAACTTGCTTTTCAAGGTTAAAGCAATTTTTTTGGCCAACTATATACAAATTCGAACATTTTGATAAATAAAATTTATCCCGAGTTGGCAACACTGAGTCAAGAGCATAGTAACGGGCAACGGCCCAACGGTCAGTCGCTACGTGACAGTCAAGCAGAACGGTTGTTGAAGCTCTCTGCTGATGAGCAAGTGACAGGTTGTGGTGACTTGTGTGTTTTTATAGCATTTGTTTTGTACTACGGTGTGTATTTCTTTTTATTTTGCACATCATAATAATTACTTTCTACGTTTTTTCAGATATTGTATGGTAATTCAAAATGGCATCAAATAGACGTGCTTGTGTAAATCACCCAGACAACTTCTGCTTTGTCTGTGGACAATATACACCTAAGCCACAACGTAGAAACATAACAACAAAGATTAAACTTGCCTACAAGTGTTATTTTGACTAAGTTAGGAGACCAACAGAGGGACTGGGCACCACATATTTGCTGTGCACAGTGCAATGCAATGTTAATAGCTTGGATGAATGGTAAAGAAAAGCTATGCCGTTCTCAGTCCCCATGGTTTGGCGTGAGCCGAAAAATCACTTCAATGATTGTTATTTTTGTTTGACAAAGATTGCTGGTTTCACAAAGAAAAACAAATCAAAGATCACGTACCCAAACTGCGAATCAGCATTGAAACCAGTACCACATGATGAAACAAATCCACCACCAGTTCCACCAGCAATGATAACAGACAGCAGTTCATCTGAAGATTCTGCTAGTGATATAGAAACAGGGAAAGATGGCATATATGTTCCAGATGCAAATATTTCCCCACATTTGTTAAGTCAAGCGGAGTTAAATGACTTAGTGCGCGATTTGGAATTACCAAAAGAAAAGGCAGAGTTGCTTGGTTCAAGACTTCAAGAATTTAATCTTCTCCAACCAAACACCAAAGTTTCCCATTTCAGCCATCGCCATTTGCAGTTTTCATCATTTTACTTACAGGAAGAAACGTTTGTTTCTGCCACGATATCAGTGGTCTGATGCAAGGGATTGGCTGTCGCTATGATCCAAAAGAATGGCCTTAATGAGACTTATTCGATGAACTGCTGCTAAGACTCATCAAATATAAGGACCACACATGGAATATTTGTGGCGACCTTAAAGTTGTATCATTACTTCTTGGGTTACAGTTGGGCTACACAAAGCATATGTGCTTTTTGTGTCTATGGAACAGCAGAGATGACAAGGGCCACTACAAAAACATGATTGGCCATCTAGAACTGAACATGTTGTTGGTAAATACAATGTGAAACACCCAGCACTTATTGACCATCAGAAAGTACATCTTCCACCACTTCACATTAAACTTGGCCTTATGAAAAATTTCGTGAAGGGTATGGATCATCAAGGTGGTTTCCAATATTTAAAGGATAAATTCAAAGGAATATTGACAGATGCTAAGCTAGAAGCTGGAGTTTTCACTGGACCACAGATCCGCAGTGTCATCCACGACTCATCGTTTCCATCTAACCTAAATGAGAATGAACTAGGAGCATGGACATCTTTCGTTGAAGTTGTCAAAAATTTTCTTGGAAACCACAAAGCTGAAAACCACCGTAACTCGTAGAAAACATGCTTAAATCTTATGAAATAATGGGATGCAGAATGTCTTTGAAAATTCATTTTTTACATTCTCATCTTGACTTCTTCCCGGCCAACCTTGGGGCTGTAAGTGACGAGCATGGTGAGCGCTTCCACCAACAGATCTCAGTTATGGAAAACAGATACCAAGGTAATTTCAACCCAAATATGATGGGAGATTATTGTTGGTTCCTGCAGAAGGAGAGCTCGTCATCCTACAAGCGACAAAGGAAGAGGACACACCAAGTTTCACTTAAGAACAGGAATTTGCCTTTCAGTAGTAACAACAAAATACTAACGCGCTTTGGGTGGATGGTTGGGCGCAGGGTGGTAACTCTGCCAGCGGAATTCCGCTGTCTGTCTTAAGCCAGAATAAAGGAGGAAAGACATCCCTGTTCACTAATTATTTAAGTATGCTTAACATAAAACGTGGCACGGAAAAGTAGCTTAGACGGCTTTCGTAATAGAAGCGGGTGAGAAAAAAAAATAAAAAATGAAAAATAGGGGTTTTCGGTTACACAAAATCTGGACGTGATAGAGAAATTTTGATATCAGATCTGAAATCAGCATCACCGCTTTAGTAGGAATCAGTAGTTCACGTGTCTGTAACAAAAAAAAAGCTGAAATTTGTTGCCTAGTGTAATTGGTTAGGTTAAGTCGTGATATTTTCGTTATTTTTAACGAAAATATTCGTAATTATTCGTTTTTTGACCCAGTCTCTCTTATAATGAGAGCAAACTTTTCTGGTCAATTTTGAGGTGTTCTGTAAGAATCTGCCATCCGTTTCCTGTGCAAATGCGTAGTTTTTGAGATATCGTCATCTCGAAAACTACGCATTTGCACCGTAAACGGATGGCAGATTCGTGCAAAACACCTCAAAATCGACCAGAAAAGTTTGCATTCGAGCTAAACGCAACCTAACCTACCGTAACTTAACCTAACCTAATAACCTAACCTTACCTAACCAGTCACCTTGTTTTGGAGGATATAGTTCTGCAATTGCAGTAAGGAAATGATGCAGAACTGTAGAATCGTCAGGATGTTCTGCCAGGAACAAGTATCGTGCAAAATATTCCCAGTAATGAGGGCGTCTGTTCCCAGCACGTAAAATCCACGATTTCACATCCTTCCACAAGCGTTCAATGTTTTGCTTATTTTTTGGATTTTTTTTACGGCACCTACACATCTTCGAGTCTTGTCTTAAAATACAGGCAGTATTGCATTTAGGGCAAATCACGGATGTCGGAATTATGCCGTGATTGGGGAAAAACATCAACTTTTATCTTCATCGAGGCCAACAAGGCGGATTAGGTCTTCAAAATCAAGTTCACAAGATTGACACGTCATGGTTCTTGAACGAAAATCACCAAACTAACGAGTAACAAAAAGAAGTAGGCAAAATCAAGAAAAAGTAGCCAAAAATAAACAAAGTAACCTATAGTTGAATGAAAATTTCCAAAAAAGGTAGCCAAAATAAACAAATTAACCGAAATTTATATACCTACATATTAGAAAGTAGAAAAATTTTTTTTTATCAAAAAGTACATTTTAAACAAATTTGCACAAGATAATATATATATTTTCTTATTCAGTTTTGATTGGTTATTAACAGAGCTGGGCAATAAATACATTGAATGTATTTAAATACTAAATACTAAATACATGGGAGAAATGTATTTAAATACTAAATACTAAATACATTTTACGAATGTATTTAGATACTAAATACAAAATACATCAATTGTATTTAAATACATTTGTAAATACATTTTAAATACATACAAATTTTAACATACATTCACTAATTCACTAAGCCATGACACGCACACGATAAAGAAATCAACCGCTTTCGACTAAGAGTGGCACACAACTGATTGAAACTGACACGTTGAAACATGAACCATGCTGTACTACACTGTCGACGCGTCGTACTGTGCTAGTACAGAACGTGTATTAAACCAGTAAAAGTATTTACATTTTTATATTTTAAGTATTTAAATACATTGTATTTAAATACTCATTAAAGTATTTAAATACTGTATTTAAATACATGAAAAACAATGTATTTATAAATACAGTTCTAAATACACAAATGTAATTTAAATACGTATTTAAATACAAATGTATTTAAATACTGCCCAGCTCTGGTTATTAATATTATTGCTGTTATAGCTGGGTGTGACTGGGTCAAAAAACGAATAATAAACAAATATTCTGTCAAAATTGGTAAGGGGTAAGATAACCTACAAGTATCGAAATAACCTACAAGTATCGAAATGAAGGTCAAGATTTGAATAAAAAAAACCAAAATACAACAGAAAAACCTATTCTCACATCAAAATCGACTCGAAGGGGTAAAACGAACGATTACCCAAATGCAGTTTGGAGATGAATCCATAATTTACCAACTTAATCCAGCATAACTATGTATTTTAACGATACTTTGACCAGTCTCCGAACCGCGTCTGCAATTTCAAATTTTCACTTTTTATAATAAAAAACACTTGGAAAAATATTAACAACTTAATAAGACAGCTAATTTCGAAAAATATATACAGGGTGTTTCAGGAGGAAAGGTCAATACTTCGGGAGGTGATAATATCGGTCATTGTGAGAAAAAAAGTTCATATGAACATGTGTCTAATTCTCAGTGGTTACGGAGAAAAAGCTGTTTGAATCTACAAATACAAAAGCATTGTTAATGGTAATCAAGAAAGAGAAACCAATTACTGTTTCTAACATTTAATGTTTAAACAGTGGCATTTTGAATGGTATCAGATACAGGAATTCTGCGGTTCGGAAACCGTCGACGGTATTCTGCAACAGCAGCTGTTGCACTTCCATCGCAAAAACCATAGACATACACCATGGTGTATACACCTTCGGCATGTGTGAAGGTGTGTGGCATTCTTAACACTGCTTCAAACACCAAAGAATGTCAGCTGTCGATTGACTTATGTTACATGCTTACATGGTTCAAGGTTATAGTGGAGGGAAGGGGGAGGAAGAGCTGCGCGCGCATCAGATTCAAACAGCTCTATCTCTGTAATCATTCAGAATTAGACATGTTCATATGAAGTTTTTTCTCATAATGACCGATACTATCGCCTCCCGAAGTATTGACCTTTCCTCCTGAAACACCCTGTATATATACACAATTTTTTTTTAAGGTGCTGCAGCCCAGCTGGATTATCACTAGGCAACAAAGATTTTGTTACAGAAGACCAAATAGGTGCTCCTAGCTAATTTCGGTATGCTGATTTCAAATCTATAATTACATTTTTTCTATCACGTCTAGATTTTGTGTAAAATGCAAATCACTTTTAGTAAAATTTTCTACCACGTCCAGATTTTGGTTTTAATCGGCTTAATGCCACTAATATGAAACTTGCTTTTCAAGGTTAAAGCAATTTTTTTTGCCAACTATATACAAATTCGAACAATTTTGATAAATAAAATTTATCCCGAGTTGGCAACACTGAGTCAAGAGCATAGTAACGGGCAACGGCCCAACGGTCAGTCGCTACGTGACAGTCAAGCAGAACGGTTGTTGAAGCTCTCTGCTGATGAGCAAGTGACAGGTTGTGGTGACTTGTGTGTTTTTATAGCATTTGTTTTGTACTACGATGTGTATTTCTTTTTATTTTGCACATCGTAATAATTACTTTCTACGTTTTTTCAGATATTGTATGGTAATTCAAAATGGCATCAAATAGACGTGCTTGTGTAAATCACCCAGACAACTTCTGCTTTGTCTGTGGACAATATACACCTAAGCCACAACGTAGAAACATAACAACAAAGATTAAACTTGCCTACAAGTGTTATTTTGACTGTAAGTTAGGAGACCAACAGAGGGACTGGGCACCACATATTTGCTGTGCACAGTGCAATGCAATGTTAATAGCTTGATGAATGGTAAAAGAAAAGCTATGCCGTTCTCAGTCCCCATGGTTTGGCGTGAGCCGAAAAATCACTTCAATGATTGTTATTTTTGTTTGACAAAGATTGCTGGTTTCACAAAGAAAAACAAATCAAAGATCACGTACCCAAACTGCGAATCAGCAATGAAACCAGTACCACATGATGAAACAAATCCACCACCAGTTCCACCAGCAACGATAACAGATAGCAGTTCATCTGAAGATTCTGCTAGTGATATAAACAGGGAAAGATGGCATATATGTTCCAGATGCAAATATTTCCCCACATTTGTTAAGTCAAGCGGAGTTAAATGACTTAGTGCGCGATTTGGAATTACCAAAAGAAAAGGCAGAGTTGCTTGGCTCAAGACTTCAAGAATTTAATCTTCTCCAACCAAACACCAAAGTTTCCCATTTCCGCCATCGCCATTTGCAGTTTTCATCATTTTACTTACAGGAAGAAAACGTTTGTTTCTGCCACGATATCAGTGGTCTGATGCAAGGGATTGGCTGTCGCTATGATCCAAAAGAATGGAGACTGTTCATTGACTCTAGTAAAGCTAGCCTTAAAGCTGTATTACTGCACAACGGCAATGAAAAACCTTCAATACCTGTAGCACATGCCACTGGCCTTAATGAGACTTATGAATCGATGAAACTGCTGCTAAGACTCATCAAATATAAGGACCACACATGGAATATTTGTGGCGACCTTAAAGTTGTATCATTACTTCTTGGGTTACAGTTGGGCTACACAAAGCATATGTGCTTTTTGTGTCTATGGAACAGCAGAGATGATAAGAACCACTAAAAAAACATGATTGGCCATCTAGAACTGAACATGTTGTTGGTAAATACAATGTGAAACACCCAGCACTTATTGACCCTCAGAAAGTACATCTTCCACCACTTCACATTAAACTTGGCCTTATGAAAAATTTCGTGAAGGGTATGGATCATCAAGGTAGTGGTTTCCAATATTTAAAGGATAAATTCAAAGGAATATTGACAGATGCTAAGCTAGAAGCTGGAGTTTTCACTGGACCACAGATCCGCAGTGTCATCCACGACTCATCGTTTCCATCTAACCTAATGAGAATGAACTAGGAGCATGGACATCTTTCGTTGAAGTTGTCAAAAATTTTCTTGGAAACCACAAAGCTGAAAACCACCGTAAACTCGTAGAAAACATGCTTAAATCTTATGAAATAATGGGATGCAGAATGTCTTTGAAAATTCATTTTTTACATTCTCATCTTGACTTCTTCCCGGCCAACCTTTGGGCTGTAAGTGACGAGCATGGTGAGCGCTTCCACCAACAGATCTCAGTTATGGAAAACAGATACCAAGGTAATTTCAACCCAAATATGATGGGAGATTATTGTTGGTTCCTGCAGAAGGAGAGCTCGTCATCCTACAAGCGACAAAGGAAGAGGACACACCAAAGTTTCACTTAAGAACAGGAATTTGCCTTTCAGTAGTAACAACAAAATACTAACGCGCTTTGGGTGGATGGTTGGGCGCAGGGGTGGTAACTCCGCCAGCGGAATTCCGCTGTCTGTCTTAAAGCCAGAATAAAGGAGGAAAGACATCCCTGTTCACTAATTATTTAAGTATGCTTAACATAAAACGTGGCACGGAAAAGTAGCTTAGACGGCTTTCGTAATAGAAGCGGGTGAGAAAAAAAATGAAAAATAGGGGTTTTCGGTTACACAAAATCTGGACGTGATAGAGAAATTTTGATATCAGATCTGAAATCAGCATCAGCGCTTCAGTAGGAATCAGTAGTTCACGTGTCTGTAACAAAAAAAAAGTTGAAATTTGTTGCCTAGTGTTATTAGCACCAAAGCAAAATTTGTTATCTGTGTATTTTTTTTTGTTTATTTCGCTGCAATCCTACTGGATTACTGACATTTTTTTTTTTTTTATCTCCCCGAAAGGAGGTTGCAAAACTTTAAGTATGTTTTTTTTTTCTGTTTAAGGTGCTTCAACCATTCTTTTTCGTCTTCCCGAATGAAGGTTACAAAATTTAAAAAAAAAATACTAAATTCAAATTGGTTTTGTTTTTTTTCTGCTTAAGGTGCTTTAACCCTACATGGATTATTGACACCATTTTTTTTTTTCTTTGACTCCCCGAAAAGGCTACAAATTTTAGATTATGTTTTTAATTGTTTAAATTCAAATTGTTTGTTTTTTCTGTTTAAGGTGCTTCAAGTTCAACCCTGCTGGATGATTGACACCACTTTTTTTTTTTACCCCCGAAAAAAGGTTCCAAAATGTTTTATTTTTATTTACAATCATTCAAATTGTTTGTATTTTCTGTTTAAAATGCTTCAACTCTGCTGGATTATTGACACCATTTTTTTTTTTTACTTCCCGAAGGAAAGTCGCAAAATCATGTTAAGAATATTAATTTCTGTTGGGTTTTTGTGATTACTGTTTGGATAATGATATAGACAAATAAAATAAATTGAAGAATGCAGTATAATTATGTATTTGAAAGAATTTTAAGAAAGTATTTCTTTACAAATATAAATTTTAAGTTATGAAATTTTATTTTACTATATGAAAACATTGTATGGGTAACTAATATATTTTAATATTCTTGTATAATGATCGAAAAAGTTTGGGAAAAATGAATCTTTGAAAGAAAATTTAGCTTTACTCGAAACACTTTTATGAGAATCTACCACACAAAATGAAATAGTAATTAACATTTTGTTGCAATCACTATAACATCTCCGAGATAATAATCTAAACTCAAATAACGTTATGCTGTCACTCACATGAATGATACTTTAGGATTACGTCATGTTTGGAAGTTAATTTCGAACTGGGTGCGTGTAATTTCAGCGTTCTTTAATATTCTTCGTAACAGCAAAGGTTATTCGACGGACAAAACATACGACTCTAAGTTAGAACCAAACCACAAGTCGCGACATCATATGGATGCAGATGATAGTCACTTATCCAACCACAACTTAACTTCATTGTAGTTGATCTATGGGATCAGGTAAAGATAAGCACCCCCAACCTTTTTTAGTTAGCTTTATAAGGCTAACTAACGAAAATATCACGACCTAACCTAACCAATCGTCAAGGGCGTACAGTTGACTTAACGATTGGTTAGGTTAAGTCGTAATATTTTCGTTAGTTAGCCTTATAAAGCTAACTAAAAAAGGTTAGGGGTGCTTATCTTCACTTGATCCGATCTATGTTCTACGGGAAGTAATTTTACGTCATGACCGCGACACACACTAAATTGGAATTGCGTTCTACCCGGCAGATTTCACAGTAAAGTCCAGAATCCAGACGCAGTTTGGAGACTACTCTATAATTACTAACCTAATCTAACATAACGACTTATTACTATGCTAATTTGAACTACGTCTGAAGTTTTTGAATTCTGTAGATTTCATTTCTCCTAATTATAAAGTTATTCTTTTTTGTGAACCCAAAAACTCTCAACAAAAACGTTCGACGATTGTAAAATAACTTTTATCCGCCATGTTTATGTAATGTACCTCGACATACTAAAGTTTTCGTGTGTCAATACAAAGAACACCAACCCCACAGTAAATTCCACATTCATCACAATGTATTCAAGGAGTAATGATGTCTATACCCACATAAAAAGAATTAGGGGAAAATGTTCATTGTACCCTAAATATGGGCATCAACAGATTCAGATTTGAAAAATATATATTATATATACAGTATATATATATATGTTAAACACAGACCGTGCATGGAACAAGGAACTCTTCTGGGAAAATTAAATCCACTATAGTCCGAATAAGTAATGGTAAATGACAAATACCATAGTTTTTCTTTTTCATGATTTTAGCCCGACGTGGGCAACGGGTCTCTCGCAAAGAGATCCCATAAATATAGCTTCCCTCACCAGCTATCTGCAAAGCAGACAGGATCCAGCTTTGGGACATGGATCTAGGGTTTAAAGCAAGCTATATTTATGGGATCTCTTTGCGAGAGACCCGTTGCCCACGTCGGGCTAAAATCATGAAAAAGAAAACTATGGTATTTGTCATTTACCATTACTTATTCGGACTATAGTGGATTTAATTTTCCCAGAAGAGTTCCTTGTTCCATGCACGGTCTGTGTTTAACATAATTGTCTCAGGGAACCATTCTGAATTTGTGTATATTAAACGGACGTGTTACGTGCCTTGAAAAGTGGACGCTCAATGTCCCGGTTGAGGTTTAAGTTTTGTTTTTTTTTGGCTAAAAATACAATAGTTACCCCCTTTTTCTTTGATTTATTCAACCCGACGTGAATGCAACGAGTCTTTTATTTATATAGAGGTTCTGAATGTAGGGATCTAGGCTTGCTTTAAACCCTAGATCCATGTCCCAAAGCTGGATCCTGTCTGCTTTGCAGATAGCTGGTGAGGGAAGCTATATTTATGGGATCTCTTTGCGAGAGACGCGTTGCCCACGTCGGGCTAAAATCATGAAAAAGAAAAACTATGGTATTTGTCATTTACCATTACTTATTCGGACTATAGTGGATTTAATTTTCCCAGAAGAGTTCCTTGTTCCATGCACGGTCTGTATTTAACATATAATTGTCTCAGGGAACCATTCTGAATTTGTGTATATATATATATATATATATACAGTGCCCGCGAAAAGTATCCGATCACTCAAGAAAATACAATATTTTCCCTTGATATTCAGAGACACGTAATTCACTTTCTATTTGTTCTAGCGACATCTGGTAACTTTGAGGTTGCTCGCTGATATGAGAGCTATCCAACGCATTCTCAAATTAGTGTTCTGGTAGCCTTCGTTGCGGGTGGCTGTGTCTCAAATTTGTCAGATTTCACTGTTTGTGTAAATTTCTTGATATTTTTTTTTTTTTTACAGAAAGTGGTGTAAATAAAATTTATATATAATGTGTGCTAAAAAACAACTTAAGAGTGATTGTCGAGGTGCTATTGTTGCTTTGCATGCATGTGGGAAATCACAGAGACAGATAGCTAAGGAATTAAACATATCCCAAAGTACCGTTAATTTATGGGTTTTCACGGGCTGAGAACAATGGTGGCCTAACCACGCCAGTCCCTAAAAAACGATCTGGCAGACCGAGAAAAACAAATTCGCGAACAGACAAACTTATGAAACGTTTAGTATTGAAAAACCCAACAATACTGCGAAAGAAATAAAATTTAATATGAATAATTTGTTATCTGGTGTTTCTGAACGAACTATCCAGGAGCGGCTCCAAAAAGAACTCGGATTACCATCTCGCCATGCTGCTAAGAAACCGTTCATTAATGAAAAAATGCGTAAAAAACGTGTCGCATTTTGTAAAAAATACATTCATTGGACTGTTGATGACTGGAAGAAGGTTTTATTTAGCGATGAGTCAACATTTTTGACATTCAGAAGTTGTCCAAAAAAGGTTCACCGGCCTATTGGCTCAAATAGGATGGACCCTAAATACACCCTAAAGACAATGAAACACCCTCCAAGTGTGATGGTTTGGGGTTGTTTCGGTTACTATGGGCGTGGAAACTTATATTTTCTTCCGAAGAACACAACTATGAATGGTGCACGGTATTTAGCAATGCTACAGGATAAACTTCCAATGGCAATGGCAATCCAAAGGACAAAAACATACATGCATGATGGTGCACCATGTCACAGGGCAGGCAAAAATAGTGACAAAATTTATTACTGACAATAAATTTGATATTTTGGATTGGCCTGGTAATAGTCCAGATCTCAATCCGATAGAAAATCTGTGGCTAATAATAAAAAATAAGGTTGAATGCCACGACACTGGCTCAGTCGAAAAATTACAAGAGGCCATCAAAAGGTATGGTGCAAGGAAATATCAGTGGAAGTTTGTCAAAACTTGATTAAATCCATGCCAAAACGTCTAGAACAAGTCATCCAAACCAAAGGACAGATGACAAAATACTAATATAAGGTTAGTATACATTTAAACATTGTTTTTTATGTAAAAAATACAAATTTTAAGGGTGATCGGATACTTTTCGCGGGCACTGTATATATATATGCGCCTCGGTGGTATAGTGGTTAGCATCGCTGACTACGAATCCATGTGGTTGGTAGATAAATGGGTACCCTGGGTAGCCTAGTGTTTAAGACGCTGGGCTGCGGCTCGGATTCCAAGTTAAACTGTAGGTCTAAGCCGGAGTGACAAGCTTGACCTTCATCAGAATGAACAATTCCGACGGTGTGCGTGTGTATGTGTACTTATATAATTTCATTTGAGAAAATTTAACGAAAATTTTAGATTTGCAAAAAAGGCCACACTTAATTTTTGGTATTATACAATTTTTGTAACTTTATATATATATATATATATATATATATATATATTTTTTAAGTCCGGGAAGAACCGATTCGCCTCTATTTAAAAGGGCATATCTCGGCGGAAAACAAAGAAAAAGTGAGAGGAAAGACAGAAGAAAAAGAAAGGGTGGAGGGGACAGTCGAAGTGGAAAAAGACCAACGATGACAAGGACTGCAAGGTCGAGCCCCATCATCCTTGGATGCTAGGGCCGGGAGGGCGCACGTGAAACCTCCAGGAACAAACACGTACAAACGAGCACAAAGAGCACGAGCTTAGAACCCCCTTGCGGGGATATATATATGTTATATATATATACATATATATAGGTATATATACACACACACACGAGTATATTGGTCAGACATATTTGGAACAAGATAGCATTGAGCGTAAAGAACATTGAACCCTTATTACTTATGTATTTATAGTTTATTATTTATTTATGTATGTGTTTGTGTTGTTCCAGATAAGAAATGGTTGGTTGTGCGTTTTAGTAAATTTGGTCAGTTGGTTGTTAGTCCAGAAAGAGTAATTTAAGATGACTTCTCACTTTGCTTCTGGCATGAATAGTCAATAGTTCTTAAATAGTATACAAGTAGTGTATAAATAGAACACAGAATAGATATATATGAAATGGGGGTCAAAGGGGGGGAGGGGGTCGGATATTTTTCAGTAGGTAAAAAGTCTTCGTTTTGATGGTAAAACGTGGGTGGGGGTAACCCCATTTGTTTGAAGCCTCTAAAATTAACTGAAGGGGATTAATTTCCAATAATAATTGCCGTTTTAATGAAGGAATAATGTCTGGTGGTTTTTAACCTCCGTGACAGCAAAAGTCATGTCACGGAGGGGACCTACACTTTTACCTGGGACCTCAAACCATCTAGGGTACAATCTGGTCCCTCATCAAACTACCAAACAAAGCCAACGTCGCATAATCTCGCTGATCAAACGAGGAGCGGTGTTACGACGTGGCTACTTACGTGCTTAAAGTTGTTTATATACAGGGTATCCCATAAGTCCGGTCTCATAGGAAAAAAAATTTAAAAATTAAATTTACCAAAGTAAAACAAATGTTCATATTGATGTCTCGTGACTTTTTTTCGTTGCCTCCGCCTTTTCCTGGGGACTGTAACTCGCTTCCACATTAGCCAATGCGTGTTATTCTACCTGCAACAAAAAAACGTCCCAAAACAAGACCAATTTGAACATTTGTTTTAGTCCTAATGAATTACTTTGGTAAATTTAATTTAAAATAAATTTTCCTATGACACCGAACTTATGGGACACCCTGTATATTTTAAACGAATATAAAAGGAGATTTTGACTAATAGAAGCAGCTAAACCTAGGATAATCACCTTCGGCCTAGCCTAGGGACAGGGTATGAGAGATATAAACAGACTACATAATGACGTAAGCTATCGAGCCTTTAAATTGTACATTACATAACATTAAAGTGTACATTACAGGTACACACATTAAACTATCTTTAGTGCCACAATTCTTTAAATCTTGATACACACTCCAGTTTTTCAGTCTCATAAATGCCTGTTAATATCCTAAAACAATCGTTTTCTTTAAAAATCCAAAAAACAAAGAAAACGTATTTTTGGACACACTTTGGTAATTATTCGTTTTACCTCTACGAGTCGATTTTTATAATATAAGAATAGGTTTTTCTGGTATATTTTGGTGCGTTTTATTCAAATCTGACCTTCGTTTCTTGTGCAAATGAATTATTGAATGCCCGGTTAGGTTAACTGTACGCCATTGACGAATGGTTAGGTTGTAGTGATATTTTCGTTAGTTGGGTTAAATCGTGATATTTTCATTAAAACTAATTAAAATATCACGACAATCTAACCAATCATTGCAAGGGCGTACAGCTGACCTAACTGGGTATTCGATAATTCATTTGCACAAGAAATGAAGGTACTTGTAGGTTATCTCCCCCCCCCCCATTTTGACAATACTTCCGTTAAAACTAATGAAAATATCACGACTCAACCTAACCAATTATCAAGGGCGTACAGTTGATCTATTAGTAAATAATAAATGCTATGCCAGAAACAATGTTATAAATTGTAATAGATCAACTGTACGCCATTGATAATTGGTTAGGTTAAGTCGTGATATTTTCGTTATTTTTAACGAAAATATTTGGTAATTATTCGTTTTTTGGCCCAGTCTCTTTTTATAATGAGAGCAAACTTTTCTGGTCAATTTTGAGGTGATCTGCAAGAATCTGCCATCCGTTTCCTGTGCAAATGCCTAGTTTTTGAGATATCGTCATCTCGAAAACTACGCATTTGCACAGTAAACGGTTGGCAGATTCGTGCAAAACACCTCAAAATCGACCAGAAAAGTTTGCATTCGTGCTAAACACAACCTAACCTACCGTAACTTAACCGAACCTAACCTGTCACCTTATTTTGGAGGATATATTTCTGCAATTGCAGTAAGGAAGTGATGCAGAACTGTAGAATCGTCAGGATGTTCTGCCAGGAACAAGTATCGTGCAAAATATTTCCAGTAATGAGGGCGTCTGTTCCCAGCACGTAAAATCCACGATTTCACATCCTTCCACAAGCGTTCAATGTTTTGCTTATTTTTTGGATTTTTTTACGGCACCTACACATCTTCGAGTCTTGTCTTAAAATACAGGCAGTATTGCATTTAGGGCAAATCACGGATGTCCGAATTATGCCGTGATTGGAAAAAACATCAACTTTTATCTTCATCGAGGCCAACAAGGCAGATTAGGTGTTCAAAATCAAGTTCACAAGATTGACACGTCATGGTTCTAGAACGAAAATCACCAAACTAACGAGTAACAGAAAGAAGTAGGCAAAATCAAGAAAAAGTAGCCAAAAATAAACAAAGTAACCTATAGTTGAATGAAAATCTCCAAAAAAGGTAGCCAAAATAAACAAATTAACCGAAATTTATATACATACATATTAGAAAGTAGAAAATCTTTTTTTTATCAAAAAGTACATTTTATACAAATTTGCACAAGATAATATACAGTGGCGGTTCCTCATATGGGCAATATGGGCAGCCGCACAGGGCGGCATTTGTGGAGGGCGGCATGAGCGCCTGCAAAAAAAATAAAAATAAAAATAAGAATAAATAAATAAAGAAATAAATAAAAATAAAAAATAAAATAAATAATAAAAGATCAATAAATATATTTTTATTAATAAAAAACCATCTATTGCATTTTCCATAAACCTTCCCATAAAAGACCTAAACAATGCAAAATGCTTCCAGATTAATATTATTGGGAATAAAGGCCCATACTTTAACATATGTAATGTTATTTTTCTGGTTTGGTTAAATAGTGAAATGTATATTATTTATTACAGAACGAATCTTCACACTAAGCCACTAAGGTCTGTCAAATAACCGCAAATGGATAAGAAGAGGTCAAAGCTATCAGGTGCTCAGTTTAGAAAAGAGAGGAAAGAAGAAGAGGAGAAACGAGCAAAAGATAAAGGTATAGAGCTATGTCATCTACTCTTCACTGCTATATTGCACTGCTATTTTGTGATATAGCTTTCTGAGTCAAAGTGTAGCATAATAATTACCCTCTCTTAAGTGTCTTATTCTATTTATGTGATAGAGCATTTGTACAATTTAGAAATTTGATTCTCTAGTTTATTTATGGCAGTTGTGCAATTTAATTTATTTTTCCTGTTCATAGTATCATAATTACATTCTCTTAAGTGAGTTATTCTATTTACGTGATGAAGGATTTGTAAACTTCAGAAATTTGAGTCTTTGTTTTGGTTCTGAAGTTCCAACAATTAGTCCAATAAAAAGTTATTTTGTGAAAGAGTTATGTCTGTCCTTTATTTTTGGGGGATTCGAATGTGTGTGTGTTGGCGAACAGGGGGGGGGGGGCGCTGAAGGTGAGGTTCGCCCAGGGCGTCATGTAAGCTAGGACCGCCACTGATAATATATATATATTTTCTTATTCAGTTTTGATTGGTTATTCAATATATATTGCTGTTATAGCTGGGTGTGACTGGGTCAAAAAACGAATAATAACAAAATATTCTGTCAAAATTGGTAGGGGGGAAGATAACCTACAAGTATCGAAATGAAGGTCAGATTTGAATAAAACACCCCAAAATACAACAGAAAAACCTATTCTCATATCAAAATCGACTCGAAGGGGTAAAACGAACGATTACCCAAATGCAGTTTGGAGATGAATCCATAATTTACCAACTTAATCCAGCATAACTATGTATTTTAACGATACTTTGACCAGTCTCCGAACCGCGTCTGCAATTTCAAATTTTAACTTTTTATAGTAAAACACTCGGAAAAATATTAACAAAAACTTAATACGACTTAGCTAATTTCGAAAAATATATACAGGGTGTTTCAGGAGGAAAGGTCAATATTCAGGAGGAAAGGTCAATACTTCGGGAGGTGATAATATCGGTCATTGTGAGAAAAAAAGTTCATATGAACATGTGTCTAATTCTGAATGGTTACGGAAATAGAGCTGTTTGAATCTACAAATACAAAAGCATTGTTAATGGTAATCAAGAAAGAGAAACCAATTACTGTTTCTAACATTTAATGTTTAAACAGTGGCATTTTGAATGGTATCAGATACAGGAATTCTGCGGTTCGGAAACCGTCGACGGTATTCTGCAACAGCACCTGTTGCACTTCCATCGCAAAAACCGTAGACATACACCATATCTCCATATTCGGCATGTGTGAAGGTGTGTGGCATTCTTAACACTGCTTCAAACACCAAACAATGTCAGCTGTCGATTGGCTTATGTTACATGCTTACATGGTTCAAGGTTATAGTGGAGGGAAGGGGGAGGAAGAGCTGCGCGCGCATCAGATTCAAACAGCTCTATCTCTGTAATCATTCAGAATTAGACATGTTCATATGAACTTTTTTCTCATAATGACCGATACTATCGCCTCCCGAAGTATTGACCTTTCCTCCTGAAACACCCTGTATATACACAATTTTTTTTTAAGGTGCTGCAGCCCAGCTGGATTATTAGCACCAATGCAAAATTTGTTATCTGTGTATTTTTTTTGGTTTATTACGCTGCAATCCTACTGGATTACTGACATTTTTTTTTTTTTTATCTCCCCGAAAGGAGGTTGCAAAACTTTAGTATGTTTTTTTTTTTCTGTTTAAGGTGCTTCAACCATTCTTTTTCGTCTTCCCGAATGAAGGTTACAAAATTTAAAAAAAAATACTAAATTCAAATTGGTTTTTTTTTTTTCTGCTTAAGGTGCTTTAACCCTACATGGATTATTGACACCATTTTTTTTTTTCTTTGACTCCCCGAAGGAAGGCTACAAAATTAAGATTATGTTTAATTTAAACGTTTAAATTCAAATTGTTTGTTTTTTCTGTTTAAGGTGCTTCAAAGCCTTCGACCCTGAATTGATTGACACCACTTTTTTTTTTTTACCCCCTGAAGGAATGTTGCAAAATGTTTTATTTACAATCATTCAAATTGTTTGTTTTTTCCTGTTTAAAATGCTTCAACCCTGCTGGATTACTAACACCATTTTTTTTTTCTTAGTCCCCGAAGGAAGGTTGCAAAATAAAGAATTCATATACATTTTTCTATTTTTTTTTTTTTTTCTGTTTAAGGTGTTTCAACCCTGCTGGATTATTGACACCATATTTTTTTTTTTTTTTACCCCCCGAAGGAAGGTTGTAAAATAAAGAATTCATATACATTTTTCTATTGGGTTTTTGTGATTACTGTGTGGATAATGATATAGACAAATAAAATAAATTGAAGAATGCAGTATAATTATGTATTTGAAAGAATTTTAAGAAAGTATTTCTTTACAAATATAAATTTTAAGTTATGAAATTTTATTTTACTATATGAAAACATTCTATGGGTAACTAATATATTTTAATATTCTTGTATAATGATCGAAAAAGTTTGGGAAAAATGAATCTTTGAAAGAAAATTTAGCTTTACTCGAAACACTTTTATGAGAATCTACCACACAAAATGAAATAGTAATTAACATTTTGTTCCAATCACTATAACATCTCCGAGATAATAATCTAAACTCAAATAACGTTATGCTGTCACTCACATGAATGATACTTTAGGATTACGTCATGTTTGGAAGTTAATCTCGAACTGGGTGCGTGTAATAATATCCTAGATTTAGTGCTGACAAATAATGCAACTACAATTGACCACATTGTTATAACACCAACTATACACTCCGACCACAATGTCATGCACATATTCACAAACTTGTCCCTCCACAAATGTAAGCAAGACCCATGCCAAACGAACTTGCCATACTCTGACCTAAACCTGCACAAGTCAGACTGGACATCAATAAATAACTGTCTGGGAGAAATAAACTGGGAAGATGAATTAGAAAACCTAAAGCCAGAAGAATGCTGGAGTAGAATACAATACCTGCTGTCATCAGCATTATACAAACACACACCAAAGAAAAACGATAGTGCACAGAAGCACCGGACAAAAGAGCACAGATACAGAAGGACACTTATGAGAAAGAGAACAAAGCTATCTAAACAACTGACAAAGCAATTAAGTGATACAAGACATAGTAACATCCGGAATCAGATACTGATGTTAGAACTTAAAATAAAGGAGTTAACCATAAGAGAGAATATTGATAATGAACACAAAGCTATTGGCACTATAAAGGAAAATAGCAAATTCTTCTTTAGCTATGCTAAACGCAAAGCAGTTATCAAAACGAGCATTGGCCCATTGCTTGCTAAAGATGGACTAACTCTCACATCTAATACACAGGAAATGGCAAACATTTTACAATCTCAATATGCTTTAAGCTGGAGTACCCCTGTAGTAGCAAAGAAAATAAAAACTACAGCATTTTTTGATAGAGAAGAAAATGACCAAGACATCTTCGAGTCTTGTCTTAAAATACAGGCAGTATTGCATTTAGGGCAAATCACGGATGTCCGAATTATGCCGTGATTGGAAAAAACATCAACTTTTTTATCTTCATCGAGGCCAACAAGGCGGATTAGGTCTTCAAAATCAAGTTCACAAGATTAACACGTCATGGTTCTAGAACGAAAATCACCAAACTAACGAGTAACAGAAAGTAGGCGGCAAAATCAAGAAAAAGTAGCCAAAAATAAACAAAGTAACCTATAGTTGAATAAAAATATCCAAAAAAGGTAGCCAAAATAAACAAATTAACCGAAATTTATATACATACATATTAGAAAGTAGAAAATATTTCTTTTATCAAAAAGTACATTTTATACAAATTTGCACAAGATAATATATATCTTTTCTTATTCAGTTTTGATTGGTTATTCAATATATATTGCTGTTATAGCTGGGTGTGACTGGGTCAAAAAACGAATAACAACAAAATATTCTGTCAAAATTGGTAGGGGGGAAGATAACCTACAAGTATCGAAATGAAGGTCAGATTTGAATAAAACACCCCAAAATACAACAGAAAAACCTATTCTCATATCAAAATCGACTAGCAGGGGTAAAACGAACGATTACCCAAATGCAGTTTGGAGATGAATCCATAATTTACCAACTTAACCCAGCATAACTATGTATTTTAACGATACTTTGACCAGTCTCCGAACCGCGTCTGCACTTTCAAATTTTCACTATTTTTAGTAAAACACGGGAAAAATATTAACAAAAACTTAATAAGACTTAGCTAATTTCGAAAAATATATACAGGGTGTTTCAGGAGGAAAGGTCAATACTTCGGGAGGTGATAATATCGGTCATTGTGAGAAAAAAAGTTCATATGAACATGTGTCCAATTCTGAATGGTTACGGAGATAGAGCTGTTTGAATCTATAAATACAAAAGCATTGTTAATGGTAATCAAGACAGAGAAACCAATTACTGTTTCTAACATTTAATGTTTAAACAGTGGCATTTTGAATGGTATTAGATACAGGAATTCTGCGGTTCGGAAACCGTCGACGGTATTCTGCAACAGCACCTGTTGCACTTCCATCGCAAAAACCGTAGACATACACCATATCTACATATTCGGCATGTGTGAAGGTGTGTGGCATTCTTAACACTGCTTCAAACACCAAACAATGTCAGCTGTCGATTGGCTTATGTTACATGCTTACATGGTTCAAGGTTATAGTGGAGGGAAGGGGAAGGAAGAGCTGCGTTGGTATTTTTTTTTTTTTTTATCTCCCCGAAAAAAGTTGCAAAATTTTGGTAAATGTTTGTTTAAGGTACTTCAATTCTACTGGATTATTGACACCATATTTTTTTTTTTTTTTATTATTACCCGAAGGAAGGTTGCAAAATTAAGATTTTTTATTCAAATGAAGTAGGTAAGTACTTGTTTTTTTGTTTTTTTTTCTGTTTAAGGTGTTTGCAACCCTGCTGGATTATTGACACCATTTTTTTTTCCCCCCTCCCCGAGAGAAGGTTGCAAAATATGAGTTTAGTAAGTACTTATGGTTTGTTGTTTTTTTCTGTTTAAAGTGCTTCAACCCTGCTGGATTATTGACACCATTATTTTTTATTGACTCCCCGAAGGAAGGTTGCAAAATTAAGAATTTCTATTTCCATAATTATTTGTTTTGTTTTTCTGCTTAAGGTGCTTCAACCCTACTGGATCATTGACACCATATTTCCATAATTTTAAGTACTTATGGTTTTTTCTGTTTAAGGTGCTTCAACCCTGCTGAATTATACACTAGGCAACAAATTTCAACTTTTTTTTTGTTACAGACACGTGAACTACTGATTCCTACTAAAGCGCTGATGCTGATTTCAGATCTGATATCAAAATTTCTCTATCGCGTCCAGATTTTGTGTAACCGAAAACTCCTATTTTTCATTTTTTTTCTCACCCGTTTCTATTACGAAAGCCGTCTAAGCTACTTTTCCGTGCCACGTTTTATGTTAAGCATACTTAAATAATTCACTGGCCAACAAAATGAAACTTTTTTTTCTCATCACAAACATGATCACACTTTTCTTAATGCATTTTCCGCGCTGATTCCGAATCTGGTTTTTTTTTTTCTAGCACGTAGAGTTATATAGATACACTGGTTTTGATATTTTTAAGTTTTTGATATTGCTATAAGAAAATTTATGGATGTATAGATCACACTTAGGAATGCTAAACAACAAATACATCATATACTTTATTCAATGTACTTATAAATAAAGAATATATACATTATTTTATTAAAAGCGCTGCGAGTGTGATTTCCTTTTGTAAATTTGGCCTGGATTGTCACGATACAGCATCCAACAATGGTCCGCCATCATGCTTTCATTCCAATATCCTTGGTAGCGCTTCTCCATCATCTGAATATCTTGATGGAAGCGCTCTCCTTGCTCGTCACTCACTGCACCAAGGTTTTCAGGAAAGAAATCTAAGTGGGAATGCAGGAAGTGAATATTTAACGACATTCGACACTCCATTTCTTTGAAGGCATCAAGGAGGTTCTTGACTCCATCCTTATACGCAGGTGACTTGTTGCTTCCAAGAAAGTTTTCACATATCCATTTGTGAATCCTGACTGCATACCCATAAGCATTCCTATAACTTTTAGATCTCCACAAACATTCCATTGATGACTGTCGTATTTGATTGCCTTAAGTAGTATATCCATATTGTCATATGTCTCTTTTAGATGGACGGAATGGCCAATGGGGATGGATGGCATTATGTTACCATTATGCAAAAGAACTGCTTTCAGGCTTCTCTGCGACGAATCAATAAAGATGCGCCACTCAGATGCCACATACGTCTGAGATATGGCTGTAAATAGTCTATTGATGTCATGGCAATAACAGAGAGGACCGTCTACTGAAAAGAATGCTGTTAATTCAAAATTCCGCTTTCGGTAGTAACTAATACGAACATTGTTCTCAAGTAAATTGTTCTCCTTTAGTCTTGAGGCGAGAAGCTCTGATTTCTCTTTAGACAGCGATAAGTCTCTAACAAGATCATTCAACTGTCCTTGGGTTAACTTTTTGGGCTCTAAATGTCTACCTTCAAAAGTGTACTCTGGTTCTGTAGATGGTCCGGAAACGCCAGTTGCACCTTCATCACTTTCCATGTCATCTATGATAGAATCTAGCCTATCACTTTGGGGAATTGGAATGGCAATGTTTCATCATGTTTTACTGGTCTACGTGCTGAATCCAAGTTTGGATATACAATCTGGTGTTTGTTCTTGGCAGAAAACCCCATTAAGTTCACACTACAAAAATAACAGTCTTCATGATGATCTCTCGGCTCCCTCCATATCATAGGTATGGCAAATGGCATTGAAGCTTTCTTTTTGTTAAGCCAATCACGTATTCCATTTGAACAGCCAGAACAGATTTGATGTGGCACCCATGGTTTATCTTGGTCACCTAGATGGCAACCAAAGTATAGCTTGTATATTTTCTTAATGTCGGTTGTAATACTTCGTCGCTGTGTTTTAGTTGTCAACTGGCCGCATACGAAACAGAACTTGTCGGGGTCATTCTTACATTGTCGAGGCATGTTGACTGACCTGAGCAAACTATAAATTCAAAAAAATGTACACCAACTTGACACAACAAAGTTCTTGGACTGGACTGATCTTTTGACACACAAAGCACGGCGTTGTTGCCTGAATCACAATGCTGCTAGACGTAAAAGCTCACACCTGAATTACATAAGATGTATAATTAAGATAATTGAAATAAATAAGATGAATAAACTAAAAAAACAATAAAATAAACACAATCAAATGTTGAAATATTAGTATTTTGACTATTTAAAATGGTTAAATCTGTGTAGTTATATATATGCCTTCATCTTGAAAACTATACGTGCTAGAAAAAATCTGAATGCAGTTTTGGAATCAGCGTGAAAAATGCTATCCAGCCAACACAAATTCTACTCTGATGAAAAATCTTTGTTGACCAGTGTAATTAGTGAACAGGGATGTCTTTCCTCCTTTATTCTGGCTTAAGACAGACAGCGGAATTCCGCTGGCGGAGTTACCACCCCTGCGCCCAACCATCCACCCAAAGCGCGTTAGTATTTTGTTGTTACCACTGAAAGGCAAATTCCTGTTCTTAAGTGAAACTTTGGTGTGTCCTCTTCCTTTGTCGCTTGTAGGATGACGAGCTCTCCTTCTGCAGGAACCAACAATAATCTCCCATCATATTTGGGTTGAAATTACCTTGGTATCTGTTTTCCATAACTGAGATCTGTTGGTGGAAGCGCTCACCATGCTCGTCACTTACAGCCCCAAGGTTGGCCGGGAAGAAGTCAAGATGAGAATGTAAAAAATGAATTTCAAAGACATTCTGCATCCCATTATTTCATAAGATTTAAGCATGTTTTCTACGAGTTTACGGTGGTTTTCAGCTTGTGGTTTCCAAGAAAATTTTTGACAACTTCAACGAAAGATGTCCATGCTCCTAGTTCATTCTCATTTAGGTTAGATGGAAACGATGAGTCGTGGATGACACTGCGGATCTGAGGTCCAGTGAAAACTCCAGCTTCTAGCTTAGCATCTGTCAATATTCCTTTGAATTTATCCTTTAAATATTGGAAACCACTACCTTGATGATCCATACCCTTCACGAAATTTTTCATAAGGCCAAGTTTAATGTGAAGTGGTGGAAGATGTACTTTCTGAGGGTCAATAAGTGCTGGGTGTTTCACATTGTATTTACCAACAACATGTTCAGTTCTAGATGGCCAATCATGTTTTTTGTAGTGGTTCTTGTCATCTCTGCTGTTCCATAGACACAAAAAGCACATATGCTTTGTGTAGCCCAACTGTAACCCAAGAAGTAATGATACAACTTTAAGGTCGCCACAAATATTCCATGTGTGGTCCTTATATTTGATGAGTCTTAGCAGCAGTTTCATCGATCATAAGTCTCATTAAGGCCAGTGGCATGTGCTACAGGTATTGAAGGTTTTTCATTGCCGTTGTGCAGTAATACGCTTTAAGGCTAGCTTTACTAGAGTCAATGAACAGTCTCCATTCTTTTGGATCATAGCGACAGCCAATCCCTTGCATCAGACCCACTGATATCGTGGCAGAAACAAACGTTTTCTTCCTGTAAGTAAAATGATGAAAACTGCAAATGGCGATGGCGGAAATGGGAAACTTTGGTGTTTGGTTGGAGAAGATTAAATTCTTGAAGTCTTGAACCAAGCAACTCTGCCTTTTCTTTTGGTAATTCCAAATCGCGCACTAAGTCATTTAACTCCGCTTGACTTAACAAATGTGGGGAAATATTTGCATCTGGAACATATATGCCATCTTTCCCTGTTTCTATATCACTAGCAGAATCTTCAGATGAACTGCTGTCTGTTATCGTTGCTGGTGGAACTGGTGGTGGATTTGTTTCATCATGTGGTACTGGTTTCATTGCTGATTCGCAGTTTGCCGTTGCCCGTTACTATGCCAACTCGGGATAAATTTTATTTATCAAAATTGTTCGAATTTGTATATAGTTGGCAAAAAAAATTGCTTTAACCTTGAAAAGCAAGTTTCATATTACTGGCATTAAGCCGATTAAAACCAAAATCAGGTTTGGGAAAAATGAATCTTTGAAAGAAAATTTAGCTTTACTCGAAACACTTTTATGAGAATCTACCACACAAAATGCAATAGTAATTAACATTTTGTTACAATCACTATAACATCTCCGAGATAATAATCTAAACTCAAATAACGTCACTTAAATGTATTATGCTGTCACTCACATGAATCATACTTTAGGATTACGTCATGTTTGGAAGTTAATTTCGAACTGGGTGCGTGTAATTTTAGCGTTCTTTAATATTCTTCGTAACAGCAAAGTTTATTCGACGGACAAAACCTACGACTCTACGTTAGAACCGAACCACAAGACGCGACATCATATGGATGCAGATGATAGTCACTTATCCAAACACAACTTAACTTCGTTGTAGTTGATCTATGTTCTACGGGAAGTAATTTTACGTCATGACCGCCACACACACTAAATTGGAATTGCGTTCTACCCGGCAGATTTCACAGTAAAGTCCAGAATCCAGACGCAGTTTGGAGACTACTCCATAATTACTAACCTAATCTAACATAACGACTTATTACTATGCTAATTTGAACTACGTCTGAAGTTTTTGAATTTTGTAGATTTCATTTCTCCTAATTATAAAGTTATTCTTTTTTGTGAACCCAAAAACTCTCAACAAAAACGTTCCACGATTGTAAAATAACTTTTATCCGCAATGTTTATGTAATATACCTCGACATACTAAAGTTTTCGTGTGTCAATACAAAGAACACCAACCCCACAGTAAATTCCACATTCATAACAACGTATTCAAGGAGTAACGATGTCTATACCCACAAAAAGAATTAGGGAAAAATGTTCATTATACCCTAAATATGGGCATCAACAGATTCAGATTTAAAAAAAAAATACACACACATATATATATGCGCCTCGGTAGGATAGTGTTTAGCATCGCTGGCTGACTACGAATACATTGGCCCCGGGATCGAGACGCGGTGACGGCAGGCGGCGCGCAGCAAAACCCAGCTGTTCACCCTTCCACACAATAAAATGTGGTTGGTAGATAAATGGGTACCCTGGGTAGCCTTGTGTTTAAGACGCCGGTGGGGCGTGGCTCGGATTCCACGTTAAACTGTAGGTTTAAGCCGGAGTGACAAGCTTGACCTTCGTCAGAATGAACAATTCGGACGATGTGCGCGTGTGTGTATATATATATACTTATAATTTCATTTGAGAAAATTTAACTAAAATTTTAGATTTGCAAAAAGACAATACTTAATTTTTGTTATTATACAATTTTTGTAACTTTTATCGCAACGAATTTCAATGAGAAACTGAATGATATATATATATATATATATATATATATATTATATATATATATATATATATATACAGGGTGTCCTAGAATTATCTGTACAATTTTTGGCTGTTATTAAAAGTCAACCATGAAGTGTAGAAATTCCAGTGTTGTCCCATTTTACAGAGAAACTCGTTAAGTTTTTTCTGATAACAAGTTTTGACAAGTTTTTTCTTTTTTGTACGCGGGTGACAGACATTGATGATTTAAAAGCAAGAATCACAGCTGCTATTGAGCGAATTGATGTGGATATGCTGCAGCGTACATGGCAACATTTGGATTATCGATTGGATGTTTTGCGAATCACTGATGGTGCACATATCGAATGTTTGTAACAACGTTACTTTAATAAAAGAAACTTTTGAAAATACAGATTCTAAATAATCTTGTTTAAGAATTTTACGCGTGTTATCAAGAATTTTATTAAAAGATGAAATTGTACAGATAATTTTCGGACACACTGGAATTTCTAAAAAACTTGTCAAAACTTGGTATCAGAAAAAACTTAATGAGATTCTCTGTAAAATGGGACAACACTGGAATTTCTACACTTCATGGTTGACTTTTAATAACAGCCAAAAATTGTACAGATAATTCTAGGACACCCTGTGTATATATATATATAAAATATATATATATATATATATATATATATATATATAAACAGGGTGTCCCATAAGTCCGGCATCATAGGAAAAAAATTTAAAAAGGCAAAACAAAAGCTTTTATTTACAGAACGTGCTC
The DNA here is from genome assembly GCA_023014485.1 of Bathynomus jamesi. Classification (NCBI taxonomy): domain Eukaryota; kingdom Metazoa; phylum Arthropoda; class Malacostraca; order Isopoda; family Cirolanidae; genus Bathynomus; species Bathynomus jamesi. Next base: position 139,175 of record JAJOZX010005960.1, read on the forward strand.
AATATGTATTGTTCCGTAGCCCATTCACAAAATTCCATCCGCCGGTCGGGATCATCTTCGCTTAATTTCTGTAGGGTTTGAAGTTTTTATGGATGCCATTTGTGAGCCTGAAGAATGCGATGGATGCTACGTTTCGACACTCTTGTCTCGGCGGACAATCGCCGAAGAGACTTATTGGTTCTTCTGCTAAAATGAGCCAGGATAGCAGTCGCTGTATCATCGTCAGTGGACCTCCTTGAAGGTCCACTGCGTGGTTTATCTTCTATGGATCCTGTTTCCTTAAACTTTGCAACAAGTCTGCAAACACAACTCTCTGTTATTGGCTCGCAGTCTGGATGCAGTCTTAAATTCAGCAGCGGCCTCTCTTTGACTCCGATTTCCTATGAGTAGAATTATCTGGATTCGTTCTTCCTTGCTCACAGACATTATGGCCTGTAGAAAGAGAAAAATATGAATTATGGTTTGTAGAAAGAGAGAAATATGAATTTCTCCTATGATGCCGGACTTATGGAACACCCTGTATATATATATATATATATATATATATATATATATATATATATATATATATGTGATGTAGCGGATGTCATTTTTTTCACATCCGCGGATGCGGATGAGGATGTTTGATTTCAACATCCGCGGATGCGGATGTCTACATTTTCGTTATTTTTTAGGATATATTCGAGATTTGTTGTTTGTTGTGTTTAACGTATATAATAAGTTATTATATAGAGAGAGCTGTAGCTATAATGTAGTATAATTGATTAATTGTACAATAATTGCTGTACTTTTCTCTGAACATATAAAATAATATCAAGCATCTAACTAATATAGAAATCAATTAGTGAATTCGTCTGCAAATAAATTCGTTATATTTTGTTGAGTTTCAGCCACAATTAGAAACCATAATTGTGTTACCAGGATGCGGGACGTGAACCCAACTCAAATGCACCCCACCGACTTCTTTCCCCAACCTCCACCCTTATAGAAAGAGATCTTTAATTAGCTTGATAACTATTTATATTAAGTTTAAAGTTTTATTAGGCATATTTATAAATGAGTAATTAAAATAAAGTAAACTAAGATGTTCATCGTTTAATGTTCAAACTTAATTATAGGAAGGAGTAGTATAGCCGCAAAAGGGGAGAGTGCAAGAAGGTTGCAGGTTATTATGTAATGTTGCAAAGGGGGGAGGGGGTGGGGGGTGGGGGGTTGCAAAAAATAAAAAAAATAAAAATAAAGAAAAAAGAAAAAAATTCCCCCAAAGGGGGGATGCTGCAGGTGCAACAAGGGGGGTCATGAAACTTGGAGGCGGCGTTATCCCCCAAGAGAAAGGAGGAGAGAAAGGAGGAGAGGTGTTCACCTGGCAGGAGCCAAGTGCACACACACTAAGACTTCAGCCGAGTTGGCGTTGTTTTATAGGCTCCTAATCAGCCAGTTGGCTGAATCAGCCAGTTGGCTGAGCCAAGGTGAGAGAGACGCCTGAAGGAGAGAGAGAGAGAGACAGCTGAAGGAGAGAGAGACCTGAAGAAGAGAGAGAACTGAAGAAGAGAGAGACGCCTGTAGGAGGGAGAGACGCCTGAAGGAGAGAGAGGAGAGGTACACATGCCGGAGGTACACATGCAGGAGGTACACACACATACGCACACATGCAGGAGGTACACATGCAGTAGTTACACATGCAGGAGAGAGAGAGAGAGCTGAAGGAGGGAGAGAGACGCCTGTAGGAGAGAGAGAGAGAGAGCTGAAGGAGGGAGAGAGACGCCTGAAGGAGAGAGAGAGAGCTGAAGGAGAGAGAGAGAGACGCCTGAAGGAGAGAGAGAGAGACCAGGAGGGAGAGAGAGACCTGAAGGAGGGAGAGAGACGCCTGAAGGAGAGAGAGAGAGACGCCTGAAGGAGAGAGAGAGAGCTGAAGGAGGAGAGAGACGCCTGAAGGAGAGAGAGAGAGAGACGCCTGAAGGAGAGAGAGAGAGACGCTGAAGGAGAGAGAGAGAGCTGAAGGAGAGAGAGAGAGACGCCTGAAGGAGAGAGAGAGAGCTGAAGGAGGGAGAGAGACGCCTGAAGGAGAGAGAGAGAGACGCCTGAAGGAGAGAGAGAGAGACGCCTGAAGGAGAGAGAGAGAGAGAGACGCCTGAAGGAGAGAGAGAGAGACGCCTGAAGGAGAGAGAGAGTAGTTGCCTTTGATAGCAAGGCATATTTTTTCGTTTTCCTAACCTAAGAGGCCACTAAGGGGTTTACCAAAGGGCCAGAAAAAGAAGGACCAGAGGTCCTTGCTCGGCTGGAGCCGAGCTGGGAATGAGTCTTTCACCAACTTCGTGGTCTTTTATAAGCCTCTATTCTGGCTGAGTTGCCAGATAGCGCAATGTGTTCCAGATAGCGCCATGTGCCCCATTAATCATCCATTGTGCAACACAATATGACGATAGTTATTCCAATTAAATTCTGTTTAAATACACCTTTATTAATTGCATACCTTTCCAGTTTTTTTTTTTGCAATGATCGGATTGCTAGATATATATTGTTATATATGTATATATATATACACATTCTTTTCTTATGTTAGGTATATATAATATATATATATATATATATATATATATATAATAAACGAATAAACAACTCGCGCGCGCACACACACACACACACACACACTTCCCGGAATTTATCAACCGGATTGAATAAAAGTAAAGGCAACTTTCAATATATTTTAGTAATATAACAGAATTAACAAAGTTACCCAATAAATATTTCGTTAGACAGAAAATGAATTTTTATAAGGGATGCCCAACTAGCTATGAATATATCACCAAACGCTTTATTTACGTTTGTTAAAAAATATTCGTTTTAGTCTTTCCTTCTTATTGAAACTTATTTAAACTAACACATTTATTGTCATTCCACTTGACAACCAGAACTTCTCCCCGTGTGTCAAATGAATAATTATAGTAGAAACAATTCATTTAAAAGTTGAAATTAGCCAAAACACATTCTCATTGCGCTTACGAAAAAACATATATTAACAATATATGGTGGTAGATGAATCCAATTAAATTCTGTTTATTAAATAAATAATTTTCATTATAAATATTCGAGTATCAGTGGGGAAAAACGAACGGAAATGAAAATTTATGAAACAAATCAAAACAGACGATCGTCATTCCCCAAACCCGTATATATATATATATATTATATATATATATATATATATATAAACGAATAAACAACTCGTGCACCACACACACACACACACACACACACGCACACGAGGAAAAGACGACTCTGTGGCATTTCGAATCGTGTCCCTAGAGACCTTTTCGGCCGAGGGATTAATCCTTTCGTCCAAGATATTCGATCAAAACCTCACCTCACTCCGACTCTTAGATTACACACAATTATAATAAATATAATAACGAAAGAAACAAGGTGGGGAAACCTGGAAAATACTAATAAATATAATATATATATATATATATATATATATATATATATATATAAAGAAAGAGCGAGAGTTTTGTTCAAATAAAGGTACCCACAATTATAATAAATAATAATCGAAAATGGCAGAGTTTGTTTCTAGTGAGAAAGGAAAGCCTATGTTCTTAGTGAATGGGTTTTATATGTAAGAGATCAGCAAAGCCCGGCTGTTCATCATTCCACATAATAAAATAAAGTGGTTGGCAGATAAACGGGTATCCTACGTGTCCTAGTGGTTAAGACGCTGGGGGTGTTGATGGTTCCACGTTAAACTGTAGGTCTAAGGGGTCATTACACATAATAAAAAAAGTGGTTGGCAGATAAATGGGTACCCTACGTGTCCTAGTGGTTAAGACGCTGGGCTGTTGATGGTTCCACGTTAAACTGTAGGTCTAAGGTGGTCATTCCACATAATAAAAGAAAGTGGTTGGCAGATAAATGGGTACCCTACGTGTCCTAGTGGTTAAGACGCTGGGGTGTTGATGGTTCCACGTTAAACTGTAGGTCTAAGGTGGTCATTACACATAAAAAAGAAAGTGGTTGGCAGATAAATGGGTACCCTACGTGTCCTAGTGGTTAAGACGCTGGGGCTGTTGATGGTTCCACGTTAAACTGTAGGTCTAAGGTGGTCATTACACATAATAAAAGAAAGTGGTTGGCAGATAAATGGGTACCCTACGTGTCCTAGTGGTTAAGACGCTGGGGCTGTTGATGGTTCCACGTTAAACTGTAGGTCTAAGGTGGTCATTACACATAATAAAAGAAAGTGGTTGGCAGATAAATGGGTACCCTACGTGTCCTAGTGGTTAAGACGCTGGGCTGTTGATGGTTCACGTTAAACTGTAGGTCTAAGGTGGTCATTACACATAATAAAAGAAAGTGGTTGGCAGATAAATGGGTACCCTACGTGTCCTAGTGGTTAAGACGCTGGGCTGTTGATGGTTCGGAGTTAAACTGTAGGTCTAAGGTGGAGTGGAACAAAGAAAGTGGTTGGCAGATAAATGGGTACCCTACGTGTCCTAGTGGTTAAGACGCTGGGCTGTTGATGGTTCGGAGTTAAACTGTAGGTCTAAGGTGGAGTGGAAAGCTTGACCTTCGTCAGAATGAACAATTCGGGCGGACCTTAGACCCACAGTTTAACGTTGAAACCGAATGTTATTTTTAAAATATAATTATGATATATTTCTTTATACCCTCTCGATTACATTAGTGACTAATGATGCGGGAAACTGAGTAAATGGAAATATTTTTTTCTCGAAAACTATGGGTGATAGAAAACTTCTGAAACCATATTTGGAATCAATATCAAAAGTTCTATACGAATCACCAAATAATTTTCAAAGGAGAATAAGAGCATTAAATCTATTAGTGAAAATATAAAGATGCAATTACTCGTCCGTACCCGTTATAGCGGAATGGTACACGTCATAGCTCCACCCAGCTACATCGGCAGCCAATCACGACGAACATCTGGTCTTTTGGGCGGAGCTTGGCGAATGTGCATATAAAAGGGGATTTTTCAGTTGGGAGTAACAGTAGCTATTTTCGCATCAGTGAATAATCATTCCTCAACCATGGACCTGTACGTCTCCCCAGACTTGTATGAAGAAAGTGATACTGCAGCATTAACTGCACTTAGTCTTTTTAACGCGATTGATCGTGACGACTTATTTTCAACGCAAACCGTAGAAGATATTTGCAGTGAAGCTCCTTACAATCCGACGCAAGGGACTACCATAGAAATGTAAGTGTCCATAATTCGATTTTATATATATATGGAGAGTTGTAGTATTTCGTCAAATAGATACTAGTCAAAAATGTCAATGTTATTTCCCCATCATGCTAAAATCGAAATTGGTAATCGAACCAAAGATATCTTCACATAATGGGGATCTGTCTGTATACTCTGTATATGTTTTAAAAGCATTATTCCTTTAAGGTCCGATGAGGATTTGACACGTGTTATACAATCTTTTGAAGAACCTCGGAATATGGATGATATACTGATCAGTCAGCAGTGTCACACATCCTCCACCATGGACCTGTACGTCTCCCCAGACTTGTATGAAGAACGTGATACTGCAGCATTAACCGCAATTAGTCTTTTCAATGCGATTGATCGTGGCGAATTATTTTCAACGCAAACCGTAGAAGATATTTGCAGTGACGCTCCTTACAACCCGACGCAAGGGACTACCATAGAAATGTAAGTGTCTATAATTAGAATTTTATATATATATGGAGAGTTGTAGTATCTCGTCAAATAGATACTCGCCAAAAATGTCAATCAGTGTTATTTCCCCATTATGCTAAAATCGAAATTTTTATGGCGTTCACTCCTCGAACCAAAGATATCTTCACATAATGGGGATCTGTCTGTCTGTATACTCTGTATATGTTTTAAAAGCATTATTCCTTTAAGGTCCGATGAGGATTTGACACGAGTTATACAATCTTTTGAAGAATCTCGGAATAGGGAGGGTATACTGATCAGTCAACAATGTCACACCGAAATAATGTAAGTGTTTTTCGATCTTTTTGGGATAAGAAGACAATATATTTTCATAAATTTATTAAATGAAAGAAATCAGTACAATAAACGAATATACGTTACAAATATACGAACAAAAACATTATAATATACAACGAGTACGTACAATTGGAAAACGGTTTTTTATCTGTCTGCATACCATTTCATCGTTTCGGCGAGTGTGACACGGGTCAAATAAATTTAAAAAATTTATAAATTCTTTATCATTTGACATATGCATGAGAAATGAGACACAGTACATTCCGCAAACATTAGTAAAATATCCTTGCATGCGAAATGGGGTCCACACAACTTCGGGAATATGTAACTGAGCGAGAAATTTTACAATAATAGGGTCACTCCAGGGTTGAGTACCGAGTGAATCAAAATAGTACAGGCGCTGTCTATTTTTAAAATAGACAGCGATCCAGTGAATCCCTTCATTACCGATGATGTCTGTGTTCACAATAAGACTACCGCATTCTCGCGTACTTGGCAAACTCAATTTCATTCTTCGCAAACACGCCGATAAATTTGGAACGTGTGACTCGCTCCATTACTTTCTGAAGTGTATTAGCATCCATTTTAAAAGTCAGTGATAACGCTTCTAAATCTATCTACTTCTATTAGGGCTTGCGATTCGAGATATACTAGTACACTAATAGGAGCGTCTATAGGCTTGGCGAATTCCAGCCGCACTGAGATGTTACCGCTCTGCTGTGGGGTTAAATGGGTATTTACGCTAGCAGATAAGTCAGGTGTAATGTCAAACGGGTAAAGGTTAAATTGATCAATGAATTCTTCCTGCGTTACCCCATTACCAAGCTCATCACAATCACCTGCAATATGGGTCAGATTACTATAGGCTCTGGCACAAAGAGGTAACACAGCGTCTGATGAATAGTCCGTACCCATTGTTCCACCCAAAGCAGTGCCATTAACGTATAGAGTTATATTTTTAAGTCCGAAATTCTCGAATTTAAAGGCACTCTTTTTATATTTTCCATTCACCGAAGCGTGGTCCTGCATGCCGATTAATATCCTTTTAGGAAGATTTCCCAGGGCAATGTTTTCTATCTGCTTCGATGCCAACCCTGCAGGAACCGTATATAGTTTGATCTGCACTCTGTTAATAGGATATTTCACTGTAGCGTTTAGTAAATTTTTCTCAATTTCTAGTTGTTTTGGTGAACTTAATTTCACTCGCCGTACGCGGAGGTATGTGTCCATAATGTGAACCACAACGGACTTTGCACCCTCTTCTTGATTCGCATCCAGATTTAAGCAGATCTCAGGACTCGTGCGGGTGAGCTTTATTTTCATATCCACCCCGTTCACAAGCAACTTCTCCTGGAAAGTGAAATCTGTGTGCAACCGTCCAAAACACTCGTATATTTTCTTTTTAGAATTTTTAAATTTGTCCTTTATACTATTTTCATCTTTAGTTTGATAATATCCCTCCGCACTTAAAAAGGTAGCCTTCGCTTCTTTGGAAAAGTTGAGGACATTTTCCAAATAGGCTCGTAGATGATAGTACCCCGTGCCTGCCGATATGTTGGTCTGATTTAAATATACGTCACACTGGTTGAATATGGCGTGCAGAAAGTTTGTTTCAGGGTATACAGCATATTTGTCATCGCAGACCGTTCCATCAGAATGGGCTATACGTAGCTTAGCGTACATGTGCACACAGCTTGGATCAAAAAAGTAAGGACCTGAGCTGGGTATCACGAATTCTATAGGTGCACTCGGGAACTAATTGTGTTTAAAGGGTTAATTGTAATAAAGTCACTGTGCTCAATAGAAACTTGGGTTGGCGGGAGCTCAAAAAAGGACAGCTCCGATTTACAGCATTGTGAACTACATGGGTGGATGAAGCGTGCCATGGCGAAATAGTGACTCCTCTCTCGACAAGTGGTAAACAAACTATGATTCATGAGATCAATATCCTTAGCTTATATCAGTCAAAAAAGTGGTCAACCATAGGTTTCATTCGCTTACAGCATTTCTTTTTTGATAGCCTTTTACGTTTAATACCACGTGACCCCTTCTTCTTCCGGGGAGCCCTCTTCTTCTTCCCGCCACCACGCATTTTTCTCTTTGCATCTTTGATGATTTCGTTCCGTGTACGCTTTAAATGTTTTTTTAGAGCTTCTTTAGGTTTAGCCCCGGCCAATATGTCTTCTGCAGTGTTAAGGCCTGATTGTAGCGCTTTCCTTCCAAGGTATCTGGCACCCCTCTTCAGCAAAGGAACAGCCGTACGTAGTATGGATGAAAAAATGGATCCAAGTCCACTACCGCGCTGGTATCGCATCCCTCGATAGACGGTGAAAGGCTTTCTATCCATTATAACTCAGTGCGTCGAAAGTGTAGCTTCACTGTTAAGCTCCCGTTACCGAATGGGAAGTTTTCGCCCTCAATCGTTCTTATATATATTGTGATATTGGTTATTAAATTAGTTGCGACATTCACATAATGGGGTCTGTCATATGTAATACTCAAACTCCTTCCTCTATGGTTGGGGATGTGAGCAATGCGCAGCAGGCGTGCCTGGGTATCCCCAACAAACTGGTGCTCCACTATATTACTGTAAATATAGCACATGTCTGGGGACCTTTCAGCCAATTTCTCCATCTTCAATTGATACATTAATCTGGACAAGTTATACTGTGTCTCGTGAAATGTGTCTCTTTGGAAGGCTGCGCTATATCGGCCGTTGGTTAGAATTTTGAACTTTCTATGTTCTTTAAGACGTCTGTTAGTCTTTGATTTTAGGATTAGTGTATGTGCAGGGTTGTTTACGATTTCATATACTAAATCATTCGTAAGGTTTGAGTTTCTTAAACTTACGTTTAAGCCTCTCACAACATCCTCGGCCGAACCATATTGACCCGGCCCTAGTCTTACTTCTGTACTGTAATACCGTGCAATCTTAGTCCGAGCGATGCGCATAGTTTCATCCATAGCTACCCCAGCTTTTTCACACTCGTCAATGTCTCTAAGAATCGTAAAAAACGGTTTCTTTATGTTCAATATTTAAAAAGACGGTGTCCAGCTGAATTTCGCATATCCCCACCTCATACGAATCACGACCCAATTCAATGTGCCCATGGAGTTCTGTTACAAAGTTGGCTAGCGTGTTGTTAGGGTGTACAGACAGGGACGAGGAGGACGGGAGTGTGACGTAGAAATGGTTAGGAGCCATGTTGCATACTATTTAAGCTTCATTATTGCATCAGCTTTTATATAGGTGTTGAAGCTTTCTGGGTACCCTAGCCATTTCACCAGGTACATTTTTCTCCTTCCTGAACCTTTGCTTCCTAAAATTTTCTCAATTTTAAACACATTTTTTCTAAATTAAACGCAACTTTCTGCAATTCCTCGCGGTAAAAGCCTCCTGAGATTTCTTCCCATTCAAATCTTCAATGTAATACATCATTATCTCACCTTTAGGTCTCACAGCCCTAACTTTAAAAATCTCGCGTGTCCATCCTTGCTCAAAACCCTTTGCGAATTTATTCCCCGAACGCGACAGCCTTACATAATCATTGATTTTGAAGCGCGCAGAGTGTGGTGGTGGTGGTGGTGATCCATCTCTTCTCGGGAGCGTACCTCTTTCTAAAACTTCGTTAGGTGTTGCCCCAATCGTGCGATGGTGTGAGCGGTTGTAGGATGATGCCAATGATTCCAGAATGTCTAGAAATCTGTATGTGTTTTTATGTGTAAAATAACGGTGCATGCGTTCCTTTATGGTGCGCTGAACTCTTTCAGCTAAAGAAGCCTTATGTATAGAATTGGTTGTGTAATAGCTGATATTAAACTCTGTCAACATATTCTGAAAAGCACGGCCTATAAACTCCTTCCCCATATCCGTACAAAAATAGCCAGGAACCCTGTTTTCTTTTAACATTAGCGTTTTGGTGGCTTTAGCAACTGTTTCAGGTGATTTATTTTTCAGAGGAACTAGCCACAGATATCTAGAGAATACGTCTATTATGAATAGAATGTAGCGGTAACCATCGTTATACACAGAATATCTTTGCATGTCTGTTAAATCTGCTTGCCAAATAGAATCAATCGAGGAAGCCGTTGTCTTGGCTGTTTTAAACCTTTTTCTCACAGGCTTATGAAGCGTATAAGCGTCCTGCTCCCTCAAAAATCTTTCAACATCTTTTTTTCCTACTCCGTAAACACTTCTGTACAGTCTATCTACGCCGCCGTAAGAGGATGGGGTAGAAATGTCATAATAGCGTTTAGTTAATACGTTAGCCATTTGCGTATTTTAGAGGCACGTGGGTAGGGTTGGTTTAACCTCTTCTTGCTCCTCTTCAAAGGTGTTACCGCCGGGGGTGACGGCGCCTTCAATTGTGTCACAGGCGTTGCATGTTCCAAGTCTTTTAACCTGTTCAGATTTCCTATCAACGTTTTAGGGACATTTATTTGTTGTAGTCTTGCTTTAATATGCTTCCATCCTGATGGTGATGGCCTATCCCACTTTCTCACCAGATCATGGACAATGTCTACGATATTCGATCCCTGTACCTTTGATCCTTCCACAATGATCTCCCCTGTATCGGTCCATTGTATGGCGGGATCCTCATTCAATAGATTATAAAGACTTAAGCCTTTACTCCTCAATGTAAGTGGGAGGGTATTTTTTAATACATGTTCGATATGTTGTGTGGCTAATCTTTTTGGTTGGTCAGCTGTGTCGTCGGGTACAGATCCTATGTCGCCATCGTCCCCCGTGCTGTGCCTAATAACCACAGGAATCTCTGTAGGGCTCTTATAATTTTCGTACTCGTGAAGAAATTTCTGCAGAGCTTCTTGGTATAAGATTCTTTTCTCATCAGGTGTTTTTTCACTGTTTAATAGGGCTAACAATTCGCTTTCCATTCTTTTAAGTCTGCTTTTACGGGGATCTAGATACGTGTCTCTTTGCAGTGAGGCGTACACCTCGTGGGGAATCACTACCACTTTCTTCATTATATTAATCTAGTCAGTAAAGGACCCAAAACTGAAAATAAGATGGGGAGAAATGACCCTCCTGTTTGTACAATAATTCGTTTTTTCTTCGCTACAGTTTGGCTTTTACGAGCGAGTGCACGTATTATGTTCTTGTAGCGGCGTAGGCGAGCCTTCTGATGGGTTTTCATTGATACATTGCAATTTATAACGTTAAGACAGATTTCACAGATGCATTTTAAAAAGTCGGCATCGATATTTTTAATAAACATCTGCTGCATTGCCCGAGGCAGTCGATGATAGATTTTTATTAATTCACGGTATTTCTTTAGTCTCTTTGTCATTCTGGAATATACACCGTTTCAGGCTCGTTTGGAAATATATTCGTTCGCAGAAGCACTCTAAACGTGTTTCGCGGATGAAGGTCGCAAAGCAAATATCCGTAACGCGTGCTTGTAGCTTCTTTATAAACTTCCAAAAACTCCTTACGCTGATTCGGGAACATTTGATTGGCTAATACCCCAATTTGTGATACATCTCTACGTTGCGCGAATAAGACTAGATATTGCGTATTTAACGACACATCGCGCATGTATCTATTTTTGAAAAATAGATTCTGATTGATGAAGAACACGCTTATGTTAAGATGGTGGGAGAATACTGTAAATGTCTCGGCAAACGTTTTATCCATCTCCAACATGAGATCGTCAATTACAATGATTGTATGTTCATTTCCCTTTAACGAATTAACGTCATATACGCCTTTGTGGAACAAAATATCATCTTGGTACTCGTTGAACACTGATTGATACGTCGAATAGCACCATATAACTTTATGCACAAATTTCGAGAACATCTCCCCCTTTTCTTTAATGATTTTAAGCATAAACACAGTTTTACCACATCCTGTAGGTCCAGATATAATACATGTGGATGGGCTCGTGAATCTGAATTTTTCTACAGAGTCCATTTCTAACACGTCACACTCCTAAGTGAGTCATTTACAAAATATTACAAATTTTGAGTGCTGATCCTTATATTTCTTCTCCCACAGAACCGTGAATGACGATGAGGTAGAGCAGCCCATCATTACGGATGACCTCGACGACAGTGTAGTTGTGATCTCCTCCCCTGAACCCTCACCAGCGATACCGGTAACACGTCCAAAGCGGAGGTATGAGATACCCACGTCAGGTATAAAGCGACCGAAATACGCGTCTGTTGCAGCGGTAATAGATCCCCAACCCTCAACCTCTTACGCAACAACACCCCCAGCAGCACCTAATATATCCCCTTATTCATCCGCCGCCCCCCGTTCTGTTAAGTCTACAATAATAGAGCCCCAACCATCAACCTCCTACGCAACAGGGCCCCCATCAGCAGCACCTTCCGCTAATATATCCACTAATTCCGCCCCCCGTTCTGTTGAGGATGGTATAACGCTGGAATTGGTGCGATCCGCAGCCCCCACCCCAGCCTTGACTAGAAATCGGTATAGAGTCAGGGTCGACCCTAGAGTCATGTATAGCAGTGGAATTGAGCGCGGACTACGCCGGGTTGTAGAGCATATTATAGAGTTTGCTCTTCAGAATCGTGACGAGCGTGAAGTCAGGACGAGTCTGTCCTTTGGATTCGGGTCAGATGACGGTGATGTAGACGATTATTGGGTGATAGTGCCATTTAGACGTTTGGCGGCTGAAGATGTAGAATATATATTAGGGCGTATAATGCAAGCCGCCCAAAGTAGTATAGCCTTCAATATGGACAACTTCACGGTAAATATTGACCATGTATACCGTGTTGCGGGTCATAGTGCCATACCGTATACTCTTAACTTCAATTCTCAAGCTATTTATAGACGGCATATAAACGTCGATCGTGGTTGCGGCTTTATAGCAGTACTCTTAGCACGTATGTTTACTGTACAAAATACACGAACTCAAAAAATTTGGTTGCCTACAGTCGTGGAGCGTGCCCGTAAACTAGCTGTAGACTGTGAACTTGAATTTGACTGTAATATGGGTCCTGAAGAGCTGAGAAGGGTAGAACAGGAAATGAATGTCCGCATAGTTGTGTTTGGGTTGGATGATCGTCGTAGGACTGTGTATGTTTTTAAAAGCTGTGTGAGAGATCGTACAAGGCCCCTACTTATTTTAGGATTGTCAGGGACAACGTATCTCCCCATCCGTAATATAAGGTGGCTTTACGCGAGTTATGACAAAAGTCGAAAATATGGGAGACATCATGATTTGTGTAAGGGGTGCCTCGAGTTTGCGGATGATATAGTGAGACATTGTAAAGAATGTCACATGGTATGTGAGCAGTGTAAAAGCACCAAATGTGAAAGCCGTGTAGTTGAAGCTGAGAAGAGAGACTGTGATGTGTGTAGACGCACATTTTTCAATAATAGCTGTTTTGATTTCCATAAATCAATTGGCACGTGCAGGAAAATGAGAATCTGTGAATGTGGTATGTTTCACACAATGGATAATTGGGGAAAATTTAAGCACAAGTGTGACGTAATTCACTGTCCTACATGCCAGGAGGAATATAAGGCGGATGGAGTAAAGCATGTATGTTATATGAAAGATGCTAAGCCTAAAAATAACCCTTGTATAACTGTATACTACGATATAGAAACATATACGAACGCTGAAACCAAAGAGGTAATTCCACATTTACTTGTGAGCCAGACTATCTGTGATGAGTGTATGGATATCGAATGTGACGAGTGCCCCAAATGTGGTAAACGGACAAACGTTTTTAAAACGAATGTCAGCGATAGTCCTGTGAAACTATTTGTGTCCTATATTGTCAAGTTAGCCGACAAGTTCAAAAAAATGACTGTGTATATTCTCGCCCATAACGGGGCAAAGTTTGACACGCAGTTCCTTTATAAGGAGTTGCTTGAACACGAATCCTCTGAGATATTTACAGGTGATCCATTGAAAAGAGGCAACAAATTAATACAGATGCAGATAAGAGGCAATGTACAATTTAAAGATACTTTATTATTCACACCTTGTAAATTAGCAAAGCTACCCAAGGTGATGGGAGTAGCAGCTGAAGTTTCCAAAGGATACTTCCCATACACTTTCCTCACCAGCGAGACTTTAAACTACGTAGGCCCACCACCCCCCAAACATTATTTTGACTGTATGGATGAACGTGAAGACTTTGATCGATACTACGACAGTTTTAATGAAAGTAACCCTTATAATATAGCTGATGAATGTGAGCGTTATTGCGTGAATGATGTGCGCGTGCTTAGAGTATGTTTCCAGGCCTTTAGAAGGATGTACATAGCCCGTTTCAAATGCGATCCACTGCAAGTCGCAACCACCATCGCATCATTATGTTTTACGGTGTTCAAGAATAACTTCATGCCGAAAGACACCTTAGCCATTATTCACCGAAACAATCCCCGCAGTTACGGGCACAAGGCTATTTACTGGCTCATACACCTACAGCAACAGACAGGTGTATACATAAAGCACGCCCGCAACACGGGTGAAGTACCCATTAAGATTAATGGACGTGTTTTTTGGGTTGATGGGTTAAGTGAAAACCGTGTCACTGGTGTGAAGACTGTGTACTCCTTTAACGGTTGCTGGTGGCATGGATGCCCCCGTCCTGAGTGCGGAGTCACCGGAGATATCCACGGTAGGTCTCCTGCCGACTGTCTTGCATCGACCCGCACCCGCGATCAACTTATAGGATCACAGTTCACTCACAAAGTCTTGTGGGAGCATGAATATGATGCACGGATGGAGACAGACGAGGTGTACCGTGAGGAAATAAAAGCGATCAAGCGTTCAATGGTGCTGGATCCTCTCAAATGTGGTGATAGCTTGTTTGGAGGACGTACAAATCCTTTCAGACTATACTTCCCACCTACGGAGGGCGTGAAGCTCCATTACTACGATTTCTGTTCTTTATACCCATACGTGATGAAGAGCCATCCGTACCCCGTGGGCGCTCCTGAGAAACTGGTGGGACCTAGCCTACCATCCATCAATGAATTTTCAAAAAATTTGAATGATCGTTACTTTGGGATCTCTTTCGTAGACGTACTCCCCCCACGCAATTTATGGATGCCGATCTTACCTGTCGTTATCGACGACAAGCTCATGTTTCCCCTGTGCGTGAAGTGCGCGGAAGAGGATAACGGCGAATGTAACCATATACCCCACCAGCGTAAGATCAGAGGCGTATATACAAGTCCTGAGTTGGCCCTAGCCGTGCGCCATGGTTATAGAATACTGAAGATACATGAGGTGTGGAGGTTTCAGAAGCTACCCAACCTTTTCACACCATATATAAACACCTTTTTGAAGGATAAGGTTGAGGCATCAGGGTATCCGCGAGGAGTTGATACCGAAGATGAAAAGTCTGCCTATATTCAACGTTACCGCGACCGCGAAGGTATACAACTTGATCGTGTCCAAATTGTAAAGAATCCTGGCAAGCGCTTTAGTGCAAAGTTGTGTCTAAACAGTCTATGGGGAAAATTTGCGCAGAATACCGGCAGAGGGAGCATTCATTTGGCACAAAGTTATAGCGATGTCTGGGATTATGCCAATGCCCCCGATAAAGAGGTCATGGAGATCGTAAATGTAGGTAATACTTACGTAATAAAGTACAACAACACTGAATTTGCCACAGATACCTCAAGGGTTACAAACATACCTGTGGCCAGCTTCACAACAGCCTACGCCCGTATAAAACTTTGGGGTCTATTGCATTCTCTTGGGCGGAGAGTATTGTATGCCGATACAGATAGCGTGATATTCACAGAGAGGGAGGGTGAATACATGCCCACTATTGGGGAGTTCCTCGGCGAGCTCACTGATGAGATCAAGGATGAGTATGGGGACAACGCATACGCCGACTCTTTTGCCTCAACAGGACCTAAGACTTATGGGGTACGGGTCAGGGTGGGGGAGGAAATGAAATATATCGTGAAGGCAAAGGGTATTACGCTCAACCATGCGAATCGGGAGGTTGTTAACTTTGAGTCGTTGAAGGATCTAGTATGTTTGGATGAACAACCTCCCCAACTAATTGTAGGCACCCACAATTTTCGGGCGCAGAAGCTGGGGGGCGTGAAGGAACTTAGGGGTACGATGGTGTGCCGTAACACCTATAGGAAACGTTACCAGTTACCTGGTACCTATGATACCGTACCCTTTGGATACCAATGATGCTTCTAACTCACACGTCTTGTATATAATCGTATCTATTTGTAAATATATATATATATATATACTTGAATATCTCGTTTATTAAATCGTATTTGTAAATATATATAACTTGAATATCTCGTTTATTAAATAAATCATGTTTCAAATAGCGTTTCACTTTCTCCTTTGTGTGTGTGTGTGTGTGTGTGTGTGTGTGTGTGTGTGGTGTGAAAGTTCTAAGCTCCGCCCACTGTAAGACCGTGAGTCATGCTACTATCTGGGAGTCCCTGCGTGGTCAGTCGACCGCAGTAAGCCCGAGAGATCAGACGTGTATTCAGATCAGACGTGTATTCAAATGGCTACCTTTAATATTGCTTGTACAACGTTTACGAAATGGTATTCAGTAAAGTGCCAGGATGTGGTGGATACCGAAAAACTTCCTATTCATCCCTCCTATGCCTCTTTTAAAAACACATTGGATTGTGCGAAGTTCCAAGATGTACAAATACTCTACGGATGTTCTGGTGAGACCGTTGAAGGCTTTCGTTGCACAGACGATGTGCTGAAGTATACTGCAGAGCTAAACTTTATAAAGTCTCACATACACCGTGAAGTAAAAGAAACAACGCGTGCAGAAGAGAAGCAGCAGGTATGGATAATGAGTCTTGCTGATGGGTGGTGTGACAAGCGGTATTACGTCATGCTACACCATGTCGATTACTCATACCCTACGACTGGAAATGTGAATCTCGTGATCATGGACAATCTTAAGTATTTTTATCACTATATTAACGTATATCATGATGAGGTTCGTAGTGAGGTTGTGGCTAGTGCCCTGCGTGAATTTTTAACAGAGTTTAGAGACGAGTATCGTTTGATGGGCAGAAAGGAAAAATATGAACATATGTTCCTCTCAAATAGTGCGCCGGAGTGTGGATATTTTTAGTAAAAAAATGTTCCTAGTTCTTATCCAAAATGTCTGGTGCGTAGGCTGGTAGTGATATTCTTGTACCGGTACAACAATTCGACTCGCGGAACAAGCCCATTCACGTATCATCGAGTCAGCCGCCCGTCGAACCATTCCTGCCTACCTGCGTGCCTCACACGGCTCATAGTTATCTCAGAGCTTGAGCCGAGTGGACGTGCGCTCCTCGAATACGATGGAACTTCCTTTGAGCAGCATTCTCAACGCCTCGTACGATGTGTCCGTGACGAAATCGTTGCGCGTGTTCAGGCGTAATTCCGGTACCATTAGCTATGTACTGGAAACGGAATGTAGACCGACAAACAAACGGGTTTATTTAAGTATCGAGGAGATGAATAGAATCTTTGTGATAGTTGAGAAGTGGAGTGAAGATCGTTATAAAATACCTGCTAACGTAGGTACAAGAAGAGAGCAGATTAGTGACGCACCCTCATACGCCGTTGTATGTACGTTGTGTATAAATAACGATCGGCCGTGCATTGATATACGGTTGATGTGGAAGAATGCTTCTGATAATAACGCTCTTATTCCTACGCGAAACCGTTTCATCCTCGACAGAATGTTTGAAATCGTCGGATTCCGTAAACTGAAACCTATATTAGACGCGCGTGTTACGGACATGCTTTATTTTGATACAGTACTTGAATACGCATACACCGCTCTGCTCGATGGGTTTACCGAGTGTAGGGCTGGTGAGAATGGTCTAGTGCTGGATGTTTATTTAAAAAGTTTAGACTCTTTGAAAAATACAGGGTGGGCACGGGAATCAAGTGTTTTGAATAGCTAGTAATCGGCCATTAGGAATGGGAGGGGCGTGCGGTAGGTAGCATTCCATTCCTGGGTTCATAGCATTTAACTTTAACTAACACTCACCTTTATCTTTCAGGTGCCATCATGGAGCAGTGGACGTTAGAACACCGCATGTTCGCGTATGATCATTTTGTTAGGAGTGGCGAGTCAGTGACAGCAGTTCAGCGTGCGTTTCGCCGCAGATTCAACATCATCGAAATGACTCTGTTCCCGCTCGTGACACAATCTTACGTTGGGTTAACAATCTTCGAACAGGAGGCTCAATAATGAAAACAAAACCGAAGGGGCCGCAACGCACTGTGCGTACTCCAGAGAACGTTGAAAGGGTCAGACAAGCGATGTTGCAAAGCCCAGGCCGCTCTGCTCGGAGACATTCAGCTGCACTCGGAATCAGCAATCGTACTGTTAGACGGATTTTGCATGAAGAATTACATTTTCACCCATACAAGTTAGCGATGGTGCAGGAATTGAATGTAAACGATTGCCCCCAACGACTGAATTTTGCACAGGAAATGCTTGCACTTTATGAGCAGAATGAAAACATGATGGTGGTAATGAGTGATGAAGCCCATTTCCACCTTAATGGGGCCGTCAACAATCAAAACTGTCGGTATTGGGCTGCTGAAAATCCGCGACAACTCCATGAAAAACCGCTGCATAGCCCTAAGGTTACAGTTTGGTGCGCGGTGGGAAAGTTTGGCGTCATCGGTCCATATTTCTTCGAACAAAGTGGGGTTACCGTTACCATAACATCTGGGCGTTACATTGAGATGGTGAACACCTTTTTCATCCCTGAGTTACGAAGAAGGCGTATTGCTCGTCGACATTTGTGGTTTCAGCAAGATGGGGCCACGCCACACACCGCCAGAGCGTCAATGGCTGTTCTTCGCCCCCTGTTTCCCAACCATTTCATTTCGAGATTTGGTGACATTGCATGGCCCCCTCGGTCCCCTGACTTGTCCACATGTGACTTCTTTCTATGGGGGTACCTCAAGTCACGTGTCTACGAGGACAAGCCCCGTACATTAGATGCATTGAAGGAAGCGATCCGTCAACAAATCATCCAAATCAACAGAGACCTGCTGGGAAGAGTGGAGGCCAATTTTCGTAAACGCCTTCAACAATGCGTCGACGGCCAAGGACATCATATGCCAGATATAATTTTCGGTACATGATTATTATGACATGAAATGCTATGTTCTTACGAATGTTGTTCTACCAATATATTTTCTTTACAAAAATAAATATCATTTTCCTGATTATTCCAAAAACACTTGGTTCCCGTGCCCCACCCTGTACCATGAACTTTGGTACAAAGCAATTGATCGGTACAAGGCTGAGCTCACCTACACCGTTCACCCTGAAGAACTATTTCTTTATATAACGCGCAGTTGTCGTAACGATTTAGAAGATTATTTCAATTGCCGCTATGTTGAGTGAGTTCACGATTGAAAAGCTCGAGTCGGTAGAAATAAGCCCTCGATTGGAAAAGCGTTCTTATAACTTGTGTTTAATAATGTA
The DNA here is from genome assembly GCA_023014485.1 of Bathynomus jamesi. Classification (NCBI taxonomy): domain Eukaryota; kingdom Metazoa; phylum Arthropoda; class Malacostraca; order Isopoda; family Cirolanidae; genus Bathynomus; species Bathynomus jamesi. The sequence goes on from JAJOZX010005960.1 coordinate 158,643, forward strand.
GCTAACGATTAACTCTTTGTGCGTGCTTTTGATTGTATTCTAGACGTATTTAAAGATGACTTACCAGCCGGTTGTAAAGTGGGAACAAAAATAGTACTGAACGATATGAAAGCCCTTCATATCGAATACAGGTTTCCCTATACTTTAAGCGGTGAAATATTATTAAGCCGCATATACTGCGTAATGCAGAGCAATAATGATGTAATTGTAAACTCGATTAAGACCGAGTTTAGTATTTTGAAAAAAAGTGAATTGTATTTATATTTGCTTGACATTTCTCCTGTACTGATTATACGCATATTTCTATTGAAATGTATATTTATTGAAAAGTATATTTATTTTATAAATATATCTCCATAATTGTGTGTGTGTGTGTATATTTCTCCTGTACTGTTATGTACATATTTCTATTGAAGTGTATATTTATTTGAAATGTATATTTTATTTTATATATCACCATAATTGTGTGTATATATTTCCTGTACTGTTATATGCATATTCCTCAAATGTATATTTATTTTCTATATATTTATAATAAACAGAATGGTGCAATGTTGTTTTACTTAATTGTTATGCCTTCTACTACCGGTATTCGAAATATAATAATGCATACAACGGTATTGCGGTATCTGGCAATATTTAAGCCTTCTAAGCCAACTGGCTGATTAGGAGTCTATAATAGTGTATACAATGGTATCTGGCAACTCTGTCTTCGATTAAATGAATACATGGCGCTATCTGGCAACTCATTTACAGCCAACTTGCTGATTAGACGTATATAATAATAATGTATACAATAATACTGCTAAAAAGAGGTATCTGACAACCATTTACAGCCAACTGGCTGATTAGGAGTCTATAATAATGTATACAATGGTATCGCGGTATCTGGCAACTCAAGCCATTTACGCCAACTGGCTGATTAGGAGCCTATAAAACAACGCCAACTCGGCTGAAGTCTTAATGTGCACTTGGCTCCTGCCAGGTGAACACCTCTCCTCCTCTCTCTCTTGGGGGATAACGCCGCCTCCAAGTTTTCCCCCCACCCCCTTTGCAACAACCCCCTCCCCCCTTTGCAACCACCCAACCCCCATTTGCAACAACCCCCACCCCCCTTTGCAACATTACATAATAACCTGCAACATTCTTGCACTCTCCCCTTTTGCTGCTATACTACTGAAGGTTATGCTTAAGGAACATTAATTTTTCTGCCTTTTCTGCTGCCAGTCTGTTTCTCTTTTCATCATATATTAATCCAGCACTGCTAAATAATCTCTCGCTTAGTACGTTTGTTGGAGGACAGGCTAAATGTTTCCTTACAAGTTTACTCAAGTATGGATAGATATTCTGCATATTTTTCCACCAACTAATAGGATTCTCACATGCAGCCAGGCGTTTTTCTTGGTGATAGCTCTCGATCATTTTTACTACATCTTTTGACATCGCGTAGGTCTCGTCATTGCTGCTTGACTCAAGAAACTGAGAGACAGATTCTGTGATAGATTTGCTTGTTGAAGGTGTTGGTTCTGTCACTGAAACTTTTATTCTTTTGGTGGGTGGCGAAGCGACAGATTCAAGAGATTGAAGCTCTTCAACTGCTTTGCCAAGTGGTGATTTAACTCGTTCTAATGTACTAGGTGAAAATAACTTAGCTTTGTAACGTGGATCTAAGTAGGTTGCAAGAGAGTAACTTCATACAAGAACAGCCTCTCGTCTTGTCGCTTGCATCACTTTTGCGCACAATGAACTAGTTCTATTAATATAGTAGAATTTGATAATTTCCGCTTATTAATGACATTTTATCTCAACGGTCCACATCCGCACGACATCCGCAGTCCAAAGTGCGGATGCGGGTGCGAGAAAATGTGCGGATGTTCCGCGGATGCGGATGTGACCTACATCACTAATATAATATATATATATAATATATATATACTGAAAACCCTGATAATACCCAAACTGGAATACTGCTCGGTCCTAACATCCCCATATAAAAAAGAAGACATTAGACAGCTGGAGGGGATTCAAAGAAGTTTCACAGCCAAGATCAATGGGTGCAAAGAACTAAATTACTGGGAAAGGTTACGAGAACTAAACCTATATTCAATGGAAAGGAGAAGAGAGAGATACACCATTATTTACACTTGGAAAATAATGGAGAAACTAGTCCCTAATCTTACTCTGAATCCCATAACTCCCCAAACAACGGTGGAAGGTAGAAACGGTAGACTGTGTCGTATTCCCAAATTGAAGGCGAGACAGGGAACATCCTTAACCCTGAAAGAAAATAGTTTTGTAGTGAGAGGACCAAAACTATTTAATCAGCTGCCCAAAGACCTAAGAAACACGAAGGGAGTTGCAGTGGAAATCTTCAAAAGAAGACTTGACGCCTGGCTCAGAACAATCCCCGATGAGCCGGGCGTACCTGGCTATGTGAGGTGGAGAGCGCAAAAATCCAACTCACTACTTCACCAGGCCAACTCGAGAGGAGGGGCGACACGCTTGACCTTCGCGAAATGAGAAATCATCACGTGGAACCTTTGTAAGGTTGTAAGGTAAGGTATATATATCACACACACGAGTATATTGGTCAGACGTATTTGGAACAAGATAGCATTCACCCTAAAGAACATTGACCCTTATTACGTATGTATTTATAGTTTATTGTTTATTACGTATATGTTTGTGTTGTTCCAGATAAGAAATGGTTGGGTGTGTGTTTTAGTGAATTTGGTCAGTGGGTTGTTAGTCCAGAAAGAGTAATTTAAGATGGCTTCTCACTTTGTTTCTGACATGAATAGTCAATAGTTCTTAAATAGTATACAAGTTGTGTATAAATAGAACACAAAGAATAGATTATATGATGAATAAAACCAAGGAGGAAAGGAAACACAGAATGGTGCTCAAGCGCTTTCGTCTAATGACATCCTCAGGAACACTGAAGTACATAAAGAGTTACAGCCTATATATAGGTTACAGAAAAAAAAAATTATTTATATATATACAATAAACGGAGAAATAAAAATAAAAAATAAAAAGTAGAGGATTGTGGGAGGGGCATACAAATTTGTAAGGAAAAACTATCGATTTTTAGCACGATCAAATGAATTATTTCCAACCAATGTTATAAAAAAAAAATATATATATATATATATATACAGGGCGTCCCAAAAAAATGTATACACACTTTAACAGCTGATAGCTCAATTGATGTTTCTTTCTTTCCAAGTTAAACCCATTAGAATTAATAATGGCAGTCAGACTAAGCTTTGAACAAAGGAAATTCATTCTAAAATGCTACTGGAAGTGTGAAAACGCAGTTGAAGTGCAAAGACAGTTTAGGAGGGAGTTTCAACAGATCCACCAACGCGACTTACCATCACTCGAATTAGAGATAAGTTTGAAGCCGATGGAACTGTTCAGAATGTCCACAAGAAGCGTTCCGGAAGACCACGGACATCGACAAGCCCCACAAAGCAAGAAAGAGTACTGGAAACGTATCACCAAAGTCCAAGAAAATCTGTGCGGCAAGCGAGTCGTGAGGTAGGAATTTCAGAATCGTCTGTCCAACGCATTTTGAAGCGCTGTCAATGGAAAAGTTACATTCCAAGATTAGTCCATGCTATTAATGAAGATGATCCGGACCGAAGAGTGGAGTATTGCGAGTGGTACTTGGCACGATGTGGATGTGGATTGGACGAAGGGGTTTCGTAGAATACCCTCCGCGTTCACCAGACCTCACACCAGTAGACTTTTTTTATGGGGATACTTAAAAGACAAAGTCTACGCTATAAAACCTGCAACAGTCGCTGAATTGAGAGCAGCCATTGAACGAGAATGCACACAAATACCAAACGAAATGTTTCGTGATGTTTGCGATTCCATTGCTTCGCGTTATCAGCAGTGCCTGGACCAGAACGGATGTCAGTTTAAAAACAGGCGTTGACAAAACAATTAAATAATGTCTGTAGATTCTATTACATTTTGAAAATGAAATGTATTTTAATAAACACTGCCTTTATAATTATTTAAAGTGTGTATACATTTTTTTGGGACGCCCTATATATATATATATATATATATATATACAAATTTATACTGGAAATCTGCCCGGGTTTTAGCACTCTGCCCACATACAAGTTTACCAAAGATTTAGCGTTCTACCCTTCTTATCTAAATCTGTTCTAAAGAAATTCAAAACAACATGATCGAGTTGAAAAAGACCTTTGCTTATGTTGAAGTTATTTGTAAGTTGGATAATGGCAGACTCAAGAATATTTCTATTAACAATGTTGCTAGAGTGAAATAAAACTGAAGCATTATTCCAATCAATAAAGTGGGATAACTGACAAATGGACAAAAAGGGCACTGGACGACTGTCCTGTTCTAACGGAATATTGATGCTGTTTTATACGTGTGCGCAAATCCTTTCCCGTCTGACCTATGTAAAAGGAACCACATTGTTTACAACCAATTTTATAGATAATGCCTGAATTATTGGTAGGGCTATTTTTTACTATGATATTTTTCACAATATTGTTATATGAAAATACTACATTAATATCCAAAAGTTTAAGTACTGTACATTAGCAATGCCTAAAAAACCCGGGAAAAATGGAAGTACTAAAATATTTTTTGACAAAGTACGAGTGTTATTATTGATACGATAGAAAGTTCGTTTTGCCTTGTTGAGACAAGATTCCACAAACGCAGATGGATAACACAGATCACTTCCAATACCGTTGATTTTTTCTAATTCGGCATCAATGTATTCCGGACTGGCGATCCTAAGGGCGCGGAGAAACATTGAAGAAAAAATGGCCTTCTTAGTTGGTGTGTCATGTCCCGAGTAAAAGTGTACGTAGGACAAATTGTTTTTTTTTCCGATAGATACTAAACTTAAAACCTGGGTTATCCCTATGTACACGCACATCCAAAAACGGGATTGAATTGTCTTGTTCCACTTCTAAAGTAAACTTAATGGAGGGGACTTGATCATTTAACTGAAGGAGGAAGTTATCCAGGTCACGATTCATGGGCCAGATACACAAAATATCGTCGACGTACCGCAACCAAGGGATGCCAACCCCCAGGATTCTCGGAACGTAAGTAATTTCGAAAAACTCCATATAAATATTGGAGAGGAGGGGCGACAAGGGGTTGCCCATGGCCATCCCAAAAACTTGTTGATAATACTCGTTATTGAAAATGAATTTACAGTCTTTGATGCAAAGCTTAATAAGTTCCAAAACTATGTGTGAAGGTAGTGGCAGGTCATACTTATGTAATTCTTGGGAGAGAAAGTCAAGCATATAGTCAATCGGCACTTTTGTAAACAATGAACAAACGTCAAAACTGATCAATCCATCGTTAGTTTCAATACGTGCATTATTCAATTTTTCAGTAGGATCCATGGAATTTTTTACATGTGAATCAGAGATAGTTCCGAGAATGGGGGACAAGACTTTGACAAGCCATTTGGAGAGTTTATAAGTAATAGAGCCCACCGAGCTAATAATAGGGCGCATTGGTTGTAAACAATGTGATTCCTTTTACATAGGTCAGACGGGAAAGGATTTGCACACACGTATAAAACAGCATCAATATTCCGTTAGAACAGGACAGTCGTCCAGTGCCCTTTTTGTCCATTTGTCAGAGTTATCCCACTGTATTGATTGGAATAATGCTTCAGTTTTATTTCACTCTAGCAACATTGTTAATAGAAATATTCTTGAGTCTGCCATTATCCAACTTACAAATAACTTCAACATAAACAAAGTCTTTTTCAACTCGATCATGTTGTTTTGAATTCCTTTAGAACAGATTTAGATAAGAAGGGTAGAACGCTAAATCTTTGGTAAACTTGTATGCGGGCAGAGTGCTAAAACCCGGGCAGATTTCCAGTATAAATTTGTATATTTTTTTTTTTTTTTAACATTGGTTGGAAATAATTCATTTGATCTTGTGCTAAAAATCGATAGTTTTTCCTTACAAATTTGTATGCCCCTCCCACAATCCTCTACTTTATTTTTTTATTTTTATTTTAATTTCTCCGTTTATTGTATATATATATAATTTTTTTTTTCTGTAACCTATAGATAGGCTGTAACTCTTTATGTACTTGTGTTCCTGAGGATGTCATTAGACGAAAGCGCTTGAGCACCATTCTGTTTCCTTTCCTTCGTGGTTTTATTCATCATAAATATTTTTCACGTGTTACTTTCGTGAAATAATTTTCAAATATATATATATATGAAATGGGGGTCATGGGGGTTGGAGGCAGATATTTTTCAATAGGTGAAACGTCTTCGTTTTGATGGTAAAACAGGGGTGGGGGTAGCCCCCTTTGTTTGAAGCCTCTAAAATTAATTCAAGGGGATTAATTTCCAATAATAATTACGGTTTTATTTAAGGAATAATGTCTGGTGGTTTTTAACCTCCGTGACAGCAAAAGTCATATCACGGAGGGGACCTACACCTTTACCTGGGACCTCAAGCCATCTAGGGGACAATCTGGTCCCTCATCAAACTACCAAACAAAGCCAACGTCGCATAATCTCGCTGATCAAACGAGAAGCGGTGTTACGACGTGGCTACTTACGTGCTTAAAGTTGTTTATATACAGGGTATCCCATAAGTCCGGTCTCATAGGAAAAAAAAATTTAAATTAAATTTACCAAAGTAAAACAAATGTTCATATTGATGTCTCGTGACTTTTTTTCGTTGCCTCGCCTTTTCCTGAGGACTGTAACTCGCTTCCATATTAGCCATTGCGTGTTATTCTACCTGCAACAAAAAAAAACGTCCCAAAACAAGACCAATTTGAACATTTTAGTCCTAATGTATTACTTTGGTAAATTTAATTTAAATAAATTTTCCTATGACACCGCACTTATGGGACACCCTGTATATTTTAAATGAATATAAAAGGAGATTTTGAGGTCAAACAAATCTTTATTCTTGAAAAGAATCTTATTAAATTGTCGTATTCTCAATTACGGATAAAAAAAAATTGGGTCTCTGAAATCAACAATAACTTGAATCAAAAGGTATCAAAAAATACTAATTTGTCAGACCGTAGTTAGGAATATAGTCTGCCAGAGCGCTTATTTCAGTGTGTAAAACAGTTTCTGTAGCGAAGTGAAAAAAATTGAGAGGTCGGGGGTTCGGCTCTCGAGGGTTGTAGTTCATAATAATTGGGGAGTTGGCGCAATGGTCCGCTTTCATCTGGTCTGAGTAATGTGCCAGTTTGTTTCTCAATTATTATATCCTAAAATGTATATTGCTGGAACTCCCGTTTCTTGTCCCACTGTCCTCCTTAGCTGATCTTTTTCCGTGTCTCATCTACCCTGTGAGCAGTCCAGCATGCTCTAAAACACACACACAGACACAGACATTCTCCCTTTATTCTTTACTACATATACATGCACTTCACACACTACACACTCTTCTCAAAGTAAAAAAAAAAGGCATAGTGCCTCAAAGACCTTGATTTCTGCTCTCATATAGATGGGCATTTTTGTAGGCGCTTGCTTTTGGCTCCTTTTTTTCTATCTATCTATCTATTTTACTAGAATGTCCGCTGCACTTCAACACGCAAAAAAAAAAAAAAAAAAACCCGAAACAACCTAAGTGGAAACTCGGAAGTGCGAATATATTACTAAAACCTTACCTGGTTCTCCTTTAATGTATATCTAAATTTAGTGGAGATTACCCTCAGCCGTTTAGGGGACCCGCCTCCCAGGTGCACACTAACCTAGCCGCTTAGGGGATGGGCCTCCCAGTCCCTCACCCTCGGGGGACTTTTAGGTGTACAATTTTATAATAAAAGTTCTTTGAATTAATTTTAAAAATTTTGTTCCGTAGGCTCAATTTAGGTTAGGTTAAGTTAACCTCACCAAACCTAAAATAAAATAAAATTTACAAAATTGGGTGTGTAAAATCCTGAGGTAGCGTGAAGTAGTAGTATTTTGATTTAGATATTTTAATTAAAATCTTAACGTGAAGGAAATTTGAAAAAATAATCACTATACACGGTAAAAAAGCGTATTCTCTGAACTTTATAATGGGACCCTCCCTACCTTAACGGAAACGTATGTGATTAAAAACTTGAAAAATTAAAAGACATCAAATGTAGCTATTGCAACTTCAATGGTCACGGACGAAAATGTAGGAGGACTTTGGCGATTTAGGAATATATACATATATATACACACACATATTAGATAAAGTGGTCATAAACACCTCATTATAGAGCTATATAGGTTTTATTGCAAGAACTTCATAGATTAGATACGGTAATACACTTCTCAAGTGCGTTTCGAGACCTCAAACGGTCACCCTTCTGAAGGTGATTTTCGCATTCTGTTCAGATAAGTCCATAAAATTACAAAGATGCATGCGGATCTTAGTCATATTTGGACCTTGGCAGGCACAGAGGCACACCCAAACTGATGTTTTTGGATACCAAAGACCACCTTCATTTCTTAACCGACTGAATAGATGTCAGTATCCTAAAGCATTTCCACGATACCGTAAATGAGCTCCAGCGACTTCAAATCAAAAACAACCATTAAATAAGAAATCTTCTCAGGACTACATGACCTTAAGGTTCACCCTTGACGGAACTGGCCGGAATCCCGAAAACTGAAGCGTCACAAGAAACTTCAGTGAAAAGTCCAGAAGCAACAGCAGCAGCAGCAATCATCACTCGTCTTTGGAAGATGTAAAACCTATTCAAACAGGCTCTCGCTTTGGTCTATTTGTCATTCTGTTCAACCCTAAAAGAGTCATTGGTGCGTCACCTTATAACTCGTGTAAAAGTTCACCTTATACATACATATACGCATTGAACTTTTCACACTTAAAAATGTGAACTCGCGCACCTAGTAAGTTGTGAATTGTGCAAAAAAGAAAACTTCATCGATCTGATATATCCGAAAAAAAATTAAATGAATTTGATTAATTAATGTTGCAAGTTATTTTGTATAAAAAATTGAACAATGGAAATGCGATAGTTTTAAATAAGATTGTACATCATCTGTTTTTATTATATTTTCGCCTGCCTTTAAGTTGTAATGGCGTCTGTTGAAGAGAAGGCTAACCCCGTAAGGTGGGTTCATGAATGTGGATCGATTCTTACAGCCCAAACACGATTTAAGCGTGAATTATACAAACCAGCGCCACACAAATCTTAGTGTGGTTAAAGAAGTTCACTCCAGAAGGAAGTGTGAAAAAAGAGAAATGCCCCGGTAGACCAAGAAATCCTCCAAAGGTTAATGCTATTCGTGAAGCATTTCTGAAGCCTCAACTTAGAACTATACCGGGAAACTATACAAATATTTATGCACAGTACGCGATACCATATTTTTGTCCCTGGCCTAGAGGACAATGAAAGTATTAAACGAGTTCAATAATTATGAGCCTAAAGAAACCTGTGTATACACAAGTATGAATACAAATGAAAAAAAAAAAAGCCCGAAACCCAACTCAAACCCTACTAATGGCATGGCTAAAGCTTTGTATGAAGTAACTGCTCGGAGTATTCGGGATTAAAACTTGAAACGTTAAAGTTTTCAATGAGTTGGCTCTCAACTCCGGCGTTCTACAGGGTGTGTATAAAGTAACGCAAGTGAAGCGACTAATCTGATTTGAACTGGTTTAAACTAGTTTCAACTTGTATTTTAACTCGTAAACAGCAATCGAATGTACAGTCGTTATAACGTACATGTAACAAATATTACTTGTCCATGTTTACTCGCGTTAATACAAATCGGATCTCTCTTCAATCGCGTTACTTTATATGCACCCTGTATACAAGAACAATATTTATAATCACCAAATTAAAGCAATCACTTTTGCAACAATCTTAAAATGATGCAAACAACATTACACAGTTGCAAACCACGCAAATAGTTGTTACCACAACAACAGCTACAGGTTATTTAATACAAACGTTGTAATAATTAAAAAAATAGTTCACACTTATTTCACACTAACTACAACTCCTACCTTTTTTGTTAAAGATCGTTCATCTATCTTGGATTCTTTCCCATTCCCGGGTGTCTTAAATTTCAACCTAAACTATACCAAAACGTAATTAAACCTATTCTTGCCAAATACCAAGATACGTTATAAAATTTAACTTAAATATTATAAAATGGAAATTACTGTTGACCATCAAATGTATCTTTCACAAAATCAAAACCGATCATTATTATTTCATAAAAATATAAGTTGACCTAAATGGTGACACTCTTATTCCGTGTTAATTCCACTGCGGGAAATAATATAAGCATGTAAACAAACCAAAACATTATAAACAGTGTTTCCATAGCATTGTTTACATTTTACGTAAGTTACCCCCATAAATTAGTGTATTTATTGTCACTATGTATAGAATGTTAAAATCACAGTTTAATTAAACTATTTAGCTTCGACTTTAAAAGTCAAATTGTTCAAGGTTTGTGGTTCCCATATTCACAACTAACTAATTCACTTGAAACTTCTCAGGGCAAAATCACAGTAAAAAATGGCAACCAGCCACTATATTCTACGTTTTTAGTGGAACGCCAACCAACCAACCAACCAAATCCATGGGACGCTTCAAAATAGTCTACACCGCCTATTACATTACTTTACCTAACAATGATGCATGTTATTTCATTCGTAAAACACACACACACACACATATATATATATATATATATATACACATCCGTACACATATACATATACACACACACACACACACACATATATATATATACACACTATATATATATATTTTCTAAAAAAATACTAATCCACCAACAAGTACAATACACAAAAGTAGTCAAACCTGTTCAAAACTAAGACAAGTGCGTTAAGACTATATGCATACGTATGAATGACAAACATGTACAGTTATAGACAGGCAATACATGACACACTCATACTTAATCTGGATCACCTGAAGATCAGGGTCCCCAGCCTCAATTACCAAATAATATCTTCGTTAAAACTAACGAAAATATCACGACTTAACCTAACCAATCGTCAAGGGCGTACAGTTGACCTAACCGGGCATTCTGTTAACCTAACTGGAATTCAGTTAACCTAACCCAGTTGGTAGACTCTAGAATTTGACGGTCCCGTAGCCATGACTCGTTTTTTTCCGCCGGCCGTCAAACTAAAAAGATCCCAATACGGTTTAAAAATATATATTTTTAATTTGTTAAATTGCATTTAAGTGCCTCACTATTTGTTTCTCTAAAACAGGAATGTTATTTTTGAAATCCTTGATTAAAACTGGACAATAAAAAACAAGTAATGTTAAAAAATATTACAGGCCGTTCTGAACTTATCAGACCCCCTTAAAAATGGAAAGGGATATTATAGGAGCACCCCACTTACACTTCGATGATCTTTTAATATTCATGAGGCCCCAGCAATAAATGCAGGAGAGTTTCTATACTACTTTTAAAGTCTAGTCCATCGCATCACTTACGCTACTTGGTAATATTTTACTTATATAGGGATGGCCAAAACTCGTGAAGAAATGTACAAGAATTACAAAAGAAGAATGTGCTCCAAAGAATATTTAGCATTGAATTCACACAAATTTGACTAATAGAAGCAGCTAAACCTAGGATAATCATCTTCGGCCTAGCCTAGGGACAGGGTATGTGAGATATAAACACACTACATAATGACGTAAGCTATCGAGCCTTTAAATTGTACATTACATAACATTAAAGTGTACATTACAGGTACACACATTAAACATTAGCTTTAGTGCCACAATTCTTTAAATCTTGATATATTCCAGTTTTTCAGTCTCATAAGTGCCTGTTTATATCCTAAAACAACCGTTTTCTTTAAAAATCCCAAAACAAAGAAAACGTATTTTTGGACACACTTTGGTAATTATTTGTTTTACCTCTACGGGTCGATTTTCATAAAAGAATAGGTTTTTCTGGTATATTTTGATGCGTTTTATTCAAATCTGACCTTCATTTCTTGTGCAAATTAATTATTGAATGCCCGGTTAGGTTAACTGTACGCCATTGACGAATGGTTAGGTTGTCGTGATATTTTCGTTAGTTGGGTTAAATCGTGATATTTTCATTAAAACTAATGAAAATATCACGGCAATCTAATCAATCATTGCAAGGGCGTACAGCTGACCTAACCGGGTATTCGATAATTCATTTGCACAAGAAATGAAGGTACTTGTAAGTTATCTCCCCCCCCCCCAATTTTGACAATATTTTCGTTAAAACTAACGAAAATATCAGGACTTAACCTAACCAATTATCAAGGGCGTACAGTTGATCTATTATAGTAAATAATAAATGCTATGCCAGAAACAATGTTATAAATTGTAATAGATCAACTGTACGCCTTTGATAACTGATTAGGTTAAGTCGTGATATTTTCGTTATTTTTAACGAAAATATTTGGTAATAATTCGTTTTTTGACCCAGTCTCTTTTTATAATGAGAGCAAACTTTTCTGGTCAATTTTGAGGTGTTCTGCAAGAATCTCAGAATCTGCCATCCGTTTCCTGTGCAAATGCGTAGTTTTTGAGATATCGTCATCTCGAAAACTACGCATTTGCACAGTAAACGGATGGCAGATTCGTGCAAAACACCTCAAAATCGACCAAAGTTTGCATTCGTGCTAAACACAACCTAACCTACCGTAACTTAACCTAACCTAATCAGTCCCCTTATTTTGGAGGATATAGTTCTGCAATTGCAGTAAGGAAGTGATGCAGAACTGTAGAATCGTCAGGATGTTCTGCCAGGAACAAGTATCGTGCAAAGTATTTCAGGTAATGAGGGCGTCTGTTCCCAGCACGTAAAATCCACGATTTCACATCCTTCCACAAGCGTTCAATGTTTTGCTTATTTTTTGGATTTTTTTTACGTACCTACACATCTTCGAGTCTTGTCTTAAAATACAGGCAGTATTGCATTTAGAGCAAATCACGGATGTCCGAATTATGCCGTGATTGGAAAAAACATCAACTTTTATCTTCATCGAGGCCAACAAGGCGGATTAGGTCTTCAAAATCAAGTTCACAAGATTGACACGTCATGGTTCTAGAACGAAAATCACCAAACTAACGAGTAACAGAAAGAAGTAGGCAAAATCAAGAAAAAGTAGCCAAAAATAAACAAAGTAACCTATAGTTGAATGAAAATCTCCAAAAAAGGTAGCCAAAATAAACAAATTAACCGAAATTTATATACATACATATTAGAAAGTAGAAAATATTTTTTTTATCAAAAAGTACATTTTATACAAATTTGCACAAGATAATATATATATATTGCTGTTATAGCTGGGTGTGACTGGGTAAAAAAAACGAATAACAACAAAATATTCTGTCAAAATTGGTAGGGGGGAAGATAACCTACAAGTATCGAAATGAAGGTCAGATTTGAATAAAAACCCCAAAATACAGTACAACGGAAAAACCTATTCTCACATCAAAATCGACTCGCAGGGGTAAAACGAACGATTACCCAAATGCAGTTTGGAGATGAATCCATAATTTACCAACTTAACCCAGCATAACTATGTATTTTAATGATACTTTGACCAGTCTCCGAACCGCGTCTGCAATTTCAAATTTTAACTTTTTATAGTAAAACACTCGGAAAAATATTAACAAAAACTTAATACGACTTAGCTAATTTCGAAAAATATATACAGGGTGTTTCAGGAGGAAAGGTCAATATTCAGGAGGAAAGGTCAATACTTCGGGAGGTGATAATATCGGTCATTGTGAGAAAAAAAGTTCATATGAACATGTGTCTAATTCTGAATGGTTACGGAAATAGAGCTGTTTGAATCTACAAATACAAAAGCATTGTTAATGGTAATCAAGAAAGAGAAACCAATTACTTTTTCTAACATTTAATGTTTAAACAGTGGCATTTTGAATGGTATCAGATACAGGAATTCTGCGGTTCGGAAACCGTCGACGGTATTCTGCAACAGCACCTGTTGCACTTCCATCGCAAAAACCGTAGACATACACCATATCTCCATATTCGGCATGTGTGAAGGTGTGTGGCATTCTTAACACTGCTTCAAACACCAAACAATGTCAGCTGTTGATTGGCTTATGTTACATGCTTATAGGTTATAGTGGAGGGAAGGGGAAGGAAGAGCTGCGCTGGCAATTTTTTTTTCTTTTACCTCCCAGAAAAAAGGTTGCAAAATTTTGGTAAATGTTAAGGTACTTCAACCCTGCTGGATTATTGACACCATTCTTTTTCGTCTCCCCGAAAGAACATTACAAAATTAAAAAAAGAAATACTAAATTGTTTGTTTGTTTTTTTCTGCTTAAGATACTTCAACCCTACTGGATTATTCACACCATTTTTTTTTTGACTTCCCGAAAGAAGACTGCAAAATTAAGATAATTTCATTCATGTTCTTTAATTTTTTTATTTTTTTCTGTTTAAGGTGCTTTCAACCCTGCTGGATTATTGACACCATTTTTTTTTTTTTTTTGTAGAGAAAGGTGGTGAAAGAAGTAGTAGAATTCAATTTTAAGGTGTTTAATGTGTTAATAATGATATATACAAATTACAAAATAAATTGAAGAATGCAGTTTAATTATGTATTTGAAAGAATTTTAAGAAAGTATTTCTTTACAAATATAAATTTTAAGTTATGAAATTTTATTTTATTATATGAAAACATTCTATTGGTAACTAATATATTTCAATATTATTTTAATATTACTGTATAATGATCGAAAAGGTTTGGGAAAAATGAATCTTTGAAAGAAAATTTAACTTTACTCGAAACACTTTTATGAGAATCTACCACACAAAATGAAATAGTAATTAACATTTTGTTACAATCACTATAACATCTCCGAGATAATAATCTAAACTCAAATAACGTCACTTAAATGCAAAGGTGGGCAGTTGCGCCGCAAAAAGTTGCGGCGCAACATTTTTGGTTGCGCTTGCGCTTGCGGCGCAACTTTTTGAAAAGGGTTGCGCTTGCGCGTGCGGCGCAACTATTTCAGCAGAGTTGCGGTTGCGGTTGCGGCGCTACAAAAATCGTTGCGCGTGCCCACCACTGCTTAAATGTATTATGGTGTCACTCACATGAATGATACTTTAGGATTACGTCATGTTTGGAAGTTAATTTCGAACTGGGTGCGTGTAATTTTAGCGTTCTTTAATATTCTTCGTAACAGCAAAGGTTATTCGACGGACAAAACCTACGACTCTACGTTAGAACCGAACCACAAGACGCGACATCATATGGATGCAGATGATAGTCACTTATCCAAACACAACTTAACTTCGTTGTAGTTGATCTATGTTCTACGGGAAGTAATTTTACGTCATGACCGCGACACACACTAAATTGGAATTGCGTTCTACCCGGCAGATTTCACAGTAAAGTCCAGAATCCAGACGCAGTTTGGAGACTACTCCATAATTCCTAACCTAATCTAACATAACGACTTATTACTATGCTAATTTGAACTACGTCTGAAGTTTTTGAATTTTGTAGACTTCATTTCTCCTAATTATGAAGTTATTCTTTTTTGTGAACCCAAAAACTCTCAACAAAAACGTTCCACGATTGTAAAATAACTTTTATCCGCCATGTTTTTGTAATGTACTTCGACATACTAAAGTTTTCCTGTGTCAATACAAAGACCACCAAC
Organism: Bathynomus jamesi; assembly: GCA_023014485.1. Taxonomy (NCBI): domain Eukaryota; kingdom Metazoa; phylum Arthropoda; class Malacostraca; order Isopoda; family Cirolanidae; genus Bathynomus; species Bathynomus jamesi. The sequence continues at coordinate 174,334 of JAJOZX010005960.1, forward strand.
CCCACAGTAAATTCCACATTCATAACAACGTATTCAAGGAGTAATGATGTCTATCTATACCCACATAAAAAGAATTAGAGGAAAATGTTCATTATACCCTAAATATGGGCATCAACAGATTCAGAATTGAAAAAAAAAATACATAGAAATACATAGAAAACCAGTCCTTCGCAAAATACCACAAGCTTCACAACGTATACAAATAGTAATGGTCTCTGTAGAATGTCCAGTTGATATCATTTAAATATTTCCACAAGAAGGAATGGAAGAGAATGAGGTTAATTCAAAAATGTTTGATATTATATTTTCTATATTTTATAGATCTCAAATCTGGAAGCATTCGCGTAGGCCTCTGTATGTTCATTAGTTATAGTGTTCCACTGGCCTACATAGTCACCGCTCCAGACAACTATCTCTTAACCTTCTTTGGACCAATTGTTATAATGTTTGTACTCCATGAATCTCAAATAAAGTTGTTAGTGTTGTTTTTAGTAACAATTAAATTTGTTACGTTTTATTCTTGTCACTTTTAAGTTATTGACTGAACCTATTATTCCAAATTAAGAGATACATTCGTTATAATAACATTACAGTTCGAAAAACAGGGAACAGGCAAAATTCCAAAATCTAGAAGGAGTTCGGGTAAAGACTTTTAATGGCTTCAGTAGGGGAGATGCTGACAAACTTAGAAGTTGCATGTACATGAAGTAGCGTTAACATGTACAACCCATATAGACGTGGTGCTGGTGAACTCGGTGCTATCATCTGGTGTCTCCTGGAACTGAGCCTGTGCCCTGGTACTGATCTGCTTTTCAATCATGGCTAGAGCATAGGGGGTTACATGCTGCTGGAACAGGAGTGCTGCATTGGAGATGGTAGGCTCCACAGGCTGCTTGGAAAGATGGAGAATGTTCTGTGATCTCTCCCATTCCTCAGGGTATTCAGTACTCGAAGGAAAGCAGTGAAGAATTGTGGCACAGACTGGCGTCGAGAGGTGACGTACTTCACTTTCTGGAACAGTGATTCTGGGTACGTGACATGTGAATTTCATTCTTGAAAAGTGGAAACACTGGTCTGGGTTGGCAGCCCTGCGACCAGTCTCCCCTCACCAGTCCTGTTGAAGCATTGTGTAGGCTATGGTAGCTATGTAGCCTAACTTCAAGCAGTGTTGCCAATTTAGCATTTTTAATGCTAGATCTAGCATTTCTTTGTGATATTTAGCAGCAAAATTTTGAATCTAGCATTTAGCAGGAAAAATAGCATTTTTCAGATTTATTTAGCACTTTTTTAGCGTAAAAAAAAAAAATATTATAGCTAGTAAGAAAATTTGAAATAATATATTTCGGCCAAATTTGAAGTAATAGCAACATTTGGTAACCCATCGCTGAATGTATTGGCAGCCCTGCAGTGAGAATAAGCTTGTAGACAGTTAGTCCGTTACGTAGTTCTTCGGCAAAATGACTAGTGAATGAAGTTGTGAGTTTTCAACTTGTTCTTTTTAAATCAGTAGCCATTTAAATTTTGATTCTTCCTGCTTCCACCCATATTGATAATGAGCAAAGAGACGACAAAGACATATAAACAAAAATTCCGAAAGGAATGGCTTACTATACCAACTTTTACTAAGTGGCTGTGTGAAGTCCCTGCTGGTCCGTTTAAAGCGCACTGCAGATTTTGTAGATGTGACATCATAGCAAAATATTCTCTTTTAGTAAGCCATTGCCAAACAAAAAAGCATAAGACAGCAGTTCCATATAAAGCAATTCCTGTTACCATAAGAAAATGTGATAAAACATCCATGCTTGAAGCTAACTTAGCCATGTTTATTTGCTGCCATTCTTCGTTTAATAGCTGTAATCATTTAGTAGAATTGTGTAAAAATAAAATACCGGACAGTGAAACTGTGTCCAAAGTAAAGTTGCATCGTACTAAATGTGCAAATATCGTAAGGAATGTGCTTGCTCCACATTTTGATGAAGATTTGATTTCTGATATAGGAACTGGAAAGTTTAGTCTTTTATGAGATGAATCCAATGATATCACAGTTACCAGGCTTCTAGGAATTGTTATTATATATTTCAGTGAAAATCACAAAAAAGTTGTGCATACATATCTTAGTTTGGTATTTTTAGAAAAGTGTGATGCAAATGGAATTGTAGATGCTTTGAAAAAAGAATTAGGTAAAAAAAATTAGACATTAAAAATCTATTATCTATTGGAACTGATAATGCCAGTGTCATGGTAGGAGTCAACAATGGTGTCTACCAGAAATTAAAAGAAAAAGTTCCATCATTACTTCTGTTTAGATGTGTGTGTGTGTGTGTCACTCTTTGCAATTAGCAGTGTCCCATACTTGTGCTGAATGCCTCCCTAGAAACCTAGAATTTTTCGTAGCAGACACTTATACGTGGTTTTCCCACTCTTCAACCAGACAAATAGCTTATAACCAGTTGTACCTTGCTATTAATGATAAAGAACCCTTGAAGATTTTGAACACTTGTGCAACTAGGTGGTTATCAATCGAACCTGCTGTGGATAGAATTTTAAATTAGTGGCTTGAATTACAAACTCACTTTAAAATTATGAGTACAAGAGAAAAGTGCTTTACAGCTCAGATGTTATATGAAATGTATTGTGATTCTAAAAATATGCTTTACCTTTTATTTTTACATCCAATTTTAAAGCATGTTCAAGGAGTAAATAAACTTTTTGAATCAAACACTGTAGATAAAACTAAGTTACTCGCAGATCTTTCCCATTTGATCAAATCCATTGCTAATATGTTAATACTGCCAACAAGTAGAATAGATCCTCTTGATCCTAAATCTAATATTGAAGAATTTTTGGATCCTAACCCAAATCTTGTCTACAGATTCGAGAGAAAAATAGCAGAAATGATGCTCGAGAAGAAGATAACAGCTGATGAAGAAAAAAATATTCGCAAAAGATGACAACATTTTCTTCTCTGCCTGCATAAGGAGCTCAAACAACGATTACCGGAAAACTTTAATATATTGAAGAATATTAAATGTTTTTCTGTAGAAAATACTTTGAGACATGTAAAAGAGCCAATTATTTCTCTCTTAGAATCAATGCATTTGAATGATAAAGAAATTGCCAGTGTTGAATTCCAGTATAATAGCATCCATTTGCTTGAATGGACAAACACTCATACCGAAAGATTCTGGACAGAAGTTTTTGATTATAAAGATGCTACTGGAGGAAACCCCTTTAGAGATGTTTCGGCATTTGCTCTTAATCTCTTAATATTACCTAATTCAAATGCTGAGGTAGAAAGATTGTTTAGTAGCATGAATGTTGTCAAGATAAAATTGAGAAACAAAATGCAGCTTCCAATGCTTAGAGCTATTCTCTCTGTGAAATATGGTCTAAAACGGCATGATAAATGCTGCAAAAATTATTCTTTACCTCAAGCAATACTAAATAAGGTTGGAACTATGGAAACATATAGTGAGACTCAGAAACAAGACAACAATGCTGAAATTACTGAAGAAATCCATGATTTAGAAGATTTGTTAGATGCTGTTTCAGGGATATTAGCAGAGATTTAATTTCTAGGCTTCTTTTTAAATAAAGTAAGTAACTAGCATTTTTTTTTTTTCTTATTTAGTCTTTTTTAGCATTTTATTAGCACTTTTTTCATAGAAGTCTAGCATTAAACTGTGATTTTCATTTGGCAACCCTGAGCCTAAGGTGTAGCAGCAATGGTATTGCTGCATCAGTGATTAGATATGCGAGTTATGGTGGCTATATTATAGTAAACCATATGAACATTCGGCGTAAATATAACTTGGTGCAGATGGACTTTGACAACTGTACAGCTGGTGGTATCAAGCATTGTTTGCATGTCCACGTGGCCAGAATGGTTCAGATGCCAACATTGGTGACCTAATTTTTGCGTGTTTCTGTGCCATAGTTGAGCTTTTTTTGTATTTGTTCCTCTGTATCTATTTTAATGAATCGGGTTATTATATTTGTATATATAGTTGTGCTTTTGATATGTACCAGGCACGCCTGTGTATGAAATAAACAATATTATGATTATCATTATTACTACTTATTTATTGCCATAAATATATTTTTTATATGCTTGTCATATTAAATTAAAAAAATATATATATCAAATTGAATAGATACTTTTTGTCTCTTTTGGTACATTTTTTTTTCCATTGGGAACACTGGTCTGGATCACTGTTAAAGAACTTCTGTCAAACAACTATTGAAGTACAGTTATACAAAGGGGTAGCATATCATATGACACAACCGCAATCAATGGGTTAATAACTATCTATAAACATTAAGTTATCCATGTATTTCAAATGCCACTGATTACACTGACATACACTGATTTTTGCCTTGGTATAAATTCAGCTGATTTTTATGTTTTCGCGTTTGCTGATTTAAAAAATCGCATTCATATTGTTCAATCACCTAATGTTTTTGCGGATATATAAATTGACGATTGGTTAGGTTAAGTCGTAATATTTTCGTTAGTTTTAACGTTGTATTTGATTAAATATACGCGGACAAAATTGGGGAACGCAAACTACAATAGGATAATATAGGGGAACGTAAACTACACTAGGCACCACAGGGATATGTAAACTACACTTGCTCCAAAATCAATTTAAAAATTAACAATATGTCTATACTATCAGAGGTCGGGAGTCGGGAGTCGGGGCTTTTTTGAAGAGTCGGGAGTCGGAGTCGGGAGTCGGTAAAAGCGAACGACTCCCGACTCTTTGATTCAATTTCTATATGCCAACAATTTACCAGAATACTACTCTGCCCTAAATAAATATCTTCTTGAACTAATTCTAGATTAACATTTCCACATTTGATTTATTGTTCTGGTAAATCTTAGCAAATGAATTTCATATTTCTATTTTAGGATATTAGGTACCATATAAAAATTAGCAATATATTAATTATTAATTTAATTAGCCCCTATTAGTAATGAGTCGTGGGCCTAGTAGAAAATCAGCAGCCTTTCAATATTTTAAGCTAAATGAGGATGAAAGTATTTTTATTTGTCAAGTAGAAAAGGATGGTAAAGAGTGTAATGCAAAAATTAGTGCTTACACTGGGAAACATGCTAATGCTCCAACTAGAGCCTCAAACTTGAAACGCCATCTACGAAACAAACATCCCAATATTTATAAGGTTGTAGATCAGCATGATAAGGAAAGAGTCGGGAGTCGGGAGTCGGAGTCGGTTTTTAAAAATACCGACTCAGGAGTCGGGAGTCGGTTGTTTTTGGCCGACTCCCCATCCCTGTATACTATAGTTATTTTGATGTTCATGGACCCATGGACACCTCTTCCACCTATATATGCCATTGATCCATAGTATATACTGTATGTATATTCGAGTAAATTTATACTCTTTAAACACGTGTAAAACTTCAACTTAAATTGTTAAAATAATTGATTGAAAACATTGTTACATTTCCACTTTGATCCAAGTAATCGAAGTGATCCAAGTAAGGACAAAATATTAATGGTCTGAATAATAAAATATGAAATGCTAATGAAGATGATATTTGGTGTACTCTTGGAAATAGTGGGTCATGTAACAGGGGTAATTATAGCTTTGTGATGTCCTAACACGGCTTGTTACGTCATCCGCACGCAGACGATAGTCACCTATACATCTACAACACACTCTAATATTACTTTAACCCTTTCATACCTGATTTTCGTTTACTTTTCATGCCACAAAAAAACACTTGTTTTATATCTCCAGAATGACTAAAATCTCAAAATGTGATGGTCTCATTTGCGCCCATACGGCAAGAAAGGGTTAACTTCGTTGAAATCTGTGAAGCGGTTTTGGGTCATGGCAGAGACGAAGCCCAAATTGGAAGTGCGTTCTGCACGACAAATTTGATAAAGACCAGAATCCAGACGCAGTTCCATAATTACCAACTTATCTAACATAACCATCTATTAACAATTTAATATATTTTGACCTACGTCAGGATTTTGCAATTTCTGCACGCTTCATTTATTCTAATATTATTAAGGCGACCCTAATAAATTTAATAAAGTTAATAACAAGGTTAAAAATTTGCTATTGTTAAGTTAAAACTTTCGTGATGGATTAATAAAATTAACGAAAATGTGTAGTGAAACTACGTAAGCAAATAAATGATTTCCGCTTCTCTGACATGATTTTATAATATGAATTCTGGATTCTTATTTACGTAGAATCAAAGAAAGAAATCATATCCTTCCAACGGGAAGAAATTTCGCCGCCCAAACTACATGTATACCAAATTACAAGCAGCACGCTACCTCGGCTGCGGTGGGGCGCAGCTTCTCTATGCTGAAATTTTTTTGGCAAAAGACAAACTTCCTGCCCGAAAATATTGAGAAGTACTTTATGCTTCATTATAATTCAGTCACTAAATAAGTTCGTTAACAATTAAATTAACGTGATGTGTTTTATTATTAAGGACTAGTACAGTTCCCGTCGCTTCGCTGACGGTTAGACAGGCTAAACTACACAAAAGAACGCAGCCGTGAAAATTTTGAGCTTCACATTGTGTCAACATTTCTGAATCTGGCATCTCCCAACACCTCCTCACCCCCATTCATGCAACTTGGGGGCTAACCCCCTCCCCCATTACCCCCACCCTTCCCCCATTACTGCCCGGGATAAATTTCACAAACAGACAGGCTAAACTACAGAAAAGAACACAGTCATGAAAATCTTGAGCTTCACATTGTCGCCCGTCATACAATTTCTGAATTTTTTTCTCCCCAATTTCTGAAAGTGTGACGGACGGACGGACAGCTCTTATCATAGTATAGATTAGTATTTACCCATAAATAGGTTACAAATAAAGAATTTTCTAGATTAAAACTGAGTCACCAGTTATTATAAAAATAACATCAATCGCAATAATATGACAAATTTAAGAGTTTTTTAAAAAATACCAAATAAAGATAACGAGAATTCATCCAAACAAGTTTTTTTTCTGTTTATTGTGCTTCAATCCTACTGGATTATTAACTTCCCGAAGGAAGATTGCAAAATTTACGAATATGTTTGTTTGTTTTTTTCTGTTTAAGGTGCTTCAACCCTGCTGGATTATTGACACCATTTTTTTTTTTTGACTCCCCGAAGGAAGGTTGCAAAATTAACAATTTAATGTATAAATTTGGGTGATTACTAGGGCAGTCAAAAGTTGACCGAAAAAATTAAGAAAGTTGACCTTACGAATTGAAAAAATGACTTATAAAGTTGCCTTTACTTTCAATAATAAAAACGATACTTTAATTACTTATTCTTGCTCTTCTACATCAGTTGACAACAAATCTGACAGTATAGCTCATTTTTTCCTGAACAAATAAATTCATTAGGATATTTTGCAATTATAGCGCGCACTTTAGCAATAGAACTAACTGCAACTTTTGGCATTTTAAATATCTGAAATCAAAAGAAATCGAAATCAGTGAAATCACAAATCAGAAAAAAATCACAAATCAAAAATGGTAACCAGTAACCACAATACATACAACATAACCACATCCAAAACCAGAACGGACATAACTGAATAAGACAAATACGAGCAGCGAAGTTGCCAGTTAACCAAAAAGATGCCAATTTTTAGTTATTTTAATTATTTATTCCAAAAAATTGACTTTATTTACCTCATTGCTATTTTTTGACCTAACAGGTAAAAGTTGACTTTTGGTTGACCTATTAACTTTGGTAATATACCCACTACAAGTGTTTTTATTGCATTTTCAGTCGTTTCAGCGAAAAGTGCCCCATAGGAAACAATTTGACTTTATTGACTTTTGACCGCCCTAGTGATTACAAATATGTGTTTGTTTTTTCTGTTTAAGGTGCTTCAACCCTGCCGGATTATTGACACAATTTTTTTTTTTTTACTCCCCGAAGGAAGGTTACAAAATTCAGAATTCAAACAATATGCACAATTTTAATGTGAATAATACTATATGTAAGAATTATAAAAATAAAGGAAATGCAGTATAGTGATGCATTGACAAGAATTTTATTTATAAATTTTTTCCTTAAAGAAAGAAAATTAGAATAAAAGAAATTTAATTTTATAATTTGGAAAAATTCTATGGTTAACTAATATATTTCTATAATATTTTAATTCTCTTTTATAATAATCAAAAAGGTTTTGAACTTATTTGTTCACAGTGAATAACAATTGTTATATTTTATTGGGTTCAGAATACCAGCTGAGCCCTGAACGGCCAAGCTCTGAAGGGCCAGTTTAACCTACAGCCCAAGTTAAGCTAGACTAAAACTTACGGACTTGGAGGTCCTATTAGGTCCTACCTCAGGGTTGCTGACTCGATGTGGGCATACCTTAGGCCTCAGTTGCATAAAATTAAGGTAAAAAACAAAAGGGGCACTATTTATGGCCTTCTTTCTAAACCTTGCAACAACAACACAACCTGCACGATGCAACAATCTTGTATCTAAACACCCAAACTGAATTGCAAGAGAGCGCTCTATAAGACCAAGCCCTGTAAGTGCCGCATTCAACAAACTAGTAGGAAGGACGCGCAGTGCCCCCAAAAAATTATGCCACAAGAATGCCCACACAGTGATGCCACAAGAGCCCAAAAATACTAGCTCTAAATTAAGTGAATTTCTCATTAACCTTACAATTATGAGATGGATATATATATATATATATATATATATATATATATATATATATACACCTTAACTTAATATATACAACCAATGCTACATCAATCAGCTTAGTCATCATATCGCCTTGGACAACAATGGCTCTTCCTCTTCTAGATTTTCTAACACTCCCCACCGAAGAGGCATTGTTGTCATTACCTTCTGCAAGTTTAGCCAAGCCTTCTCCATGAGGCTGTAACTCAAATGTTTCATCTTGACTATCCGTGTTTTTGCTGATTTCTAAAGCATAGAGTTTTTATATAGGTCTCTCTAATTTTCCTCCTGAAGTCTTTACCAGTGCAGAACTAACTAAATTGTCTTTGCCAACAAACAACTCTTCAATTATGCCAAGCTTCCAGCATTGCCTTGGTCTTTCATCCCCAATCATTACCACTTCTCCCACCTTGATACAATTTGCATTGGAGCCCTTTACATTGCCTGATGGGTAATAATTGAGTTCTGGCAAGTATTCCATCTGCCACCTCTTCCATAACTGATCTTGTAGCTCTTCAAGGTACTTGAACCTTCTGGTTAACTCTTCTTGAGTGCTCTGGATAGGCTGTAAGTCTTCTGGCAAACTGGGGCTTGATGCTAATCGTTTACCACAAAGAAAATGATTTGGTGTCATTGGCTCTGCATCCTGCATATTGTTATAAACAAAGGTGATAGGCCTACTGTTCACCATTGCTTCTACTTCACACAAAACAGTGCAAAATTCTTCTTTGCTCAAATGAGCATTAGCTAAAAGTTTCTTTAATGGACACTTTACACTTCTCACTAGCCTTTCCCAAAATCCTCCCCACCATGGTGCTCTCTCAACAATAAACTCCCACTGTACCCCATAGTGTGAAAAGTAGGATTGGAATCCCTCCTCTTTTAGCAAGGACCAAACTTCTTGGAGTTCCTTTGCAGCCCTTTTGAAGGTTTTTGCATTATCCGATACGTATCGAAACCCCTTCTGTTCACAAACCTTTTAAAGGCCAAAAGAAATACATCACTACTTAAGTTGCTTCCAACTCCAAATGGATTGCTCTGGTAGTAGCACACTTGAAAAGACATATATAACCTTTGTTAGACTCCCCTTGTTCATACACATAGACTGGACCTGCGAACTCTACTCCCACTACATCAAATGGGGCAGTATAGACACGCCGTTCTCTTGGAAGTGGAGCCACCTTTTCATAATAAGGCTTTGCACTCCAACGCTTGCAAACCACACATTTATGCAAGACCTTTTTTACTGCTTGTCTAATTTTGGGAATCCAAAACTGTTGTCTGATCTCTATTATCATTTCTCTAACTCCAGCATGTAACAACTTATGATGCGTATCCAGGATCAAAAGTTCCACAAAGTGCCCCCCAGAAGGTAGCAAAGTTGGATGTCTTTTCTCCTCTGGAAGCCCAGAAAACTGTAGTCTACCTCCTACTCTCAATAAATCCTGATCCAAAAACACATCCAAACCCTTGAGAGCAGAATGTGTTGGTAGAACCTGTAATGGACTGCTGGTGAGCAATTCCCTCTCTTCACCAAATTTTTCCTTCTGTACATATACCACCCAGTATTGCCTGGCTTGCTGAATCTCCTTACTGTTCAGAATTCCTTCCCTTCTTGTTTCTCCCTTAATGTTGTCTGTAAATCTATATACCCATGCTGTCACTCTTAACAACCTTTTCAGACTGCTATTGTCCTCAAGCCTCAATATGGGGTCCTGCTGCATAACTTGACAACTGTTCACAGTGCATTTTCTCATCTCACTCACCCATTTTTCTTCAGCCTGGCATTCTCTGACAATAAGCTGATTAGAAGGCCAATTTTCACTTCCAAGTTTTAGTCACTGGCCCATTCCACCACAAACTTGTGTGTGCAAGATCTTTCACTGAAATTCCTCGTGTTGGTAAATCAGCTGGGTTTTGGGTGCCTGAACAATGCTTCCATTGCTTTGGATCTGTGTGTGCTTGAATTTCCTCCACCCTATTGGCAACAAATGGTTTCCATTTCTTTGCCTGGCTTCTTAACCAGTGCCAAACTATAGTGGAGTCTGTCCAATAATAGCTTGGAATTTCATAAAGGGCCAAAGACTTTTGCACTGTAACTGCAAGCCGACTAGCAATAACTGCACCCATCAATTCCAACCTTGGAATAGAAAGCCTTTTCAAAGGTGCTACTCTGCTCTTTGCAGCAACCAACCTGCAACTTACTTCCTCTTTGAATGTGCCTCTTATATAAATACAAGTTGTATGAAAAAACTATCTAGGGCTATGGGTTGATTGCCTATGCCCTCATCCGTAGGAAATTTCTAACAGATTTCAGTGGAGGGTTATCGACAAAAGCCCTATGCTTTTTCGTTAGAGAGTTATGAATATGTAGGTCTTTAAAGGACCTCTTTATAGTTATATTGATTACGGTAATTCTAGCGTCGGGAGTTGGGAAAGCTTATGTTAATGAAAAACTGAAATTGCTCACCTTATTTTTGCTGGGTCTTTGTTTGTTTCGATGTAGGGCGTGACGGTCATTTTCGGTGTAGGGCCGCCACGATGGGGTTACGCGGCGAATTTACTTAAGGTAATTAATATAGGCAGTCACTCTATAAACCCCTGAAGGAATAGGCCTATCCTTTTATAGTCATTAGGTTTTATTTTATAAGGAATTCACTCAGGACTCTAGGGGGGACAAAGACATCCTCCGCGTTTAAAGCTTCGCTTGGAATAAACAGCCCTGAGAGCCGTTCCTTGGTTCGCTTGTATTTTCATTATTATTTGCCGATCTAGCAAGATTTTGTTGTGTCTACTTCTTTTGGTAGACTAAACAATAAATTGGGTTTTCTTGTTGCTATGTGGGGCTGATTCATACATACAGGTTCTTTGTACGTATGGTAATTCAATTATTTCATTCCCAATAGGCTATGTCGCCAATCCCGAGGCAATTTTGTATAGATATTTAATTCAATTAATTAATAATTTATATTTAATTATGAAATAAATGTACCACATATGATACCATGTTGTGAGCGCGTATAGTTTTTCCATATACTGGGGGGGGGGCCGGAGAAAAATTTGTATGTTATAGATCAAATTTTTTGATAAACTGTGTCTTAAACCATGTGAAATGGATTGAAAAGAATAAAGTAGAAATTTAGGGGGAGAGAGGTTACTCAAGACCTATTTAAATATTAAAGTTCAAGAGGCCAACTTCTCAAGTTTAGTTAAAGTTATGTCAATCAGTTTGACTCCCTTTAGGTATAGGAAATTTATGGGATTAAAGTAAAGTTATTAAGCATTTTAACTTTGCTCAGTTTGTGTAAGTTTTATAAGTCACCAGTCTTATTTTTTCTTGTAAAAGTTTTCTGGCTTTCAAAGCAGTCTTTCTTTGAGGCCTGTCTGGTTTAGTCTGAGTTACATCAGGCACATTGAGAGATTCCTCCCAATAGTATCCTGATCCATCCTTTGGGGTAATGGTTCTAATTTAGCCCCACACTCCAAAGGATAGTAATGTGATATCTCTGGTGTTTCACCAGTTGCTGTTTTCAGTTTTACAACCCTGGTAACTTCGTCTTCACCAGTTTTGAGTTCCAAGACTTTTCCCATTGACCAATGTTGTCTTGGTGTCTTGTCATGTATCAACACAATGTCCCCAATTTTGACTGGATCATTCCAACTTTGTTTTGTTAATTGTTTATGTCTTTCTCTAAGACTTGTTAAGTATTCTTCTCTCCATTTTGTTATAAATTGAGCTTGATTTGTGCAAATGTTTGTATTTTGTGTTGAGTTCTTTGTGTCCTATTTCCCAATCTGGATCCTCTGTACTGTTATGTTCAGATTCTGGTAACATGTTTACTGTTTCTCCCTTAATTAGGTGGTTTCGTGTGAGAGGTTCTGGCTCATTAATACTATCTCCCACATAAGTTAATGGTCTGTTGTTGACAACATTTTCAATTTCTGACAGAATAGTCATGAGTTCAAAAAGTTGTAGATGTTTTGTCCCAATAGTCTTTTAAGGCAGTTCTTTACAGTTTGTATGTTTCTTTCCCAAATTGAACCATACCATGGTGTATTAACAGGAATGTACTTCCAGGTTATGTTGTGTTGGTTAAATGAGTTTGTACTGTTTCACTGTCACAAATCTGATGAATAATTCTTTCACCAGATTTGAAGTATGTGGCATTGTCTGACCATATAGTTTTGGGTACAGAATTGTGTACACAAAATCGTCTGAAAGCAGCAATAAAAGCTTCTGCTGTCAGATCTTCTACTATGTCTAGACATATGGCACGTGTGGCAGCACAGGTGAAGAGTACAATGTACACTTTGTATTCCTTTGAATCCATTTTGTCTCCAAAACTCACATTTACTGCTCCAGTGTAGTCAATACCCGTGGTTTCAAATGGCCGAGTAAATGTTACTCGTTCCACAGGTAGGTCTGGAGGGCTTGGGGTCTTAAAGGGTCGTGAATGGATACGTTTACAAGGAATGCATGTGTTTAAAATTTTCTTTGTTTCAGTTCTACCCTTTGGTAGCCAGTAAGTTTTTCTCAGCTCTGTCAGGGTTTGTGGGACTCCCATGTGGTGTATTTTGTTGTGGGTATCCCTGATGATGAGTTTTGTGAAGTGATTTCTCCTTGGAAGAAGAATTGGGTGCTTAGAGTTGTAAGTCAAAGTTGACTTGTTAAGCCTTCCTTTACACCTGATCAGACCCTCTGTATCCAGGTACAGATTTAGATCCATGACAAGTGAAAGAATACCTTTGTTTAATGTGCTACTGGACCTAAGATACTTCAACTCCTTGTCAAATTCTGAAGCTTGTATCTGTTTGAGCCAGTATTTTGTTGCAGTTTCTGTTAAGTTAGAAAAGGCTTTCTGAGGACAGTGTTTGAGAAGGTAGCTATTGACAAACTTGCAGCAATAGACTGTAATTCTCAAGAGTTTGTTTAGGTCTGAATAAAGGTGATAGTCAAATATAGGTTTGTCCTCAGTGATCTTTTCAGTTGTTGTAGAGTTGAGTGTGAGGTTAACTACTTTGGCTGGCCAAAGATCCTCACATGTTAGCCATTCGGGCCCTTCATACCAGATTTTATTTGTTTTCAACAGCTTGTAAGAGAGCCCTCTTGTCAAAAAGTCTGCAGGATTCTCCTTTGTTTTTATGTACCTAAATTTGATACCAAGGTTTGTGTTTGCAGTTTTGATTTCTGTTAGTCTGTTTTTCACAAATATATTTTTGCAAGAAGTTGTATCTGTGTTGGTCACCCATGTTAGACAAATTTGACTGTCTGTCCATAAGTAAATGTTTGTTATGTCAACTTCTTTATACACTTGTGAAAGAAAGTTTGCTGTTTTAACTCCCAATGAGACAGCTAATAATTCAAGTTGTGGTACAGTTTTCTTTTGGTTTAAGGGTGCCACTTTTGCCTTTGAATAAACCAAGTTACTTTCATTTTCACTTGTTAAATAGGCACAACACCCATAAGCTTGTGTGCTGGCATCTGTAAAAATGTGTAGTGTTTGCGATTTCAATCTGTAGCCAGCACATCTTGGTACGTAGATGTCTTGAACTTTGTTCAAGTCTGTGGCTAATTTTTTCCAATGAAGTTGGTCTTCCACTGAAAGTGGTTCATCCCAATCAATTTTCTTTTTCCATAAGTTTGCAAAAGGATTTTGGATCTTATGGTTGCTGGTAAATATAATCCAATGGGGTCAAAAATTTTGGATGATTCTGAAAGCACTTGTCTTTTTGTATTGGCATTTGGATTTAAGTTATAACTCTTCGTGCAAAGAGTGTCATCGTGTTCAGAATTCTGTTTTAAAAACCAAAGCATTCCAAGTGTTTTCGTGTAATTGTTTGGTTCAATGTTCCCATTGTTGTCTTTTGTTATTTGTTCATTTAATTTAGGAGAATTAGAAACCCATTCTCTCAATCCAAAATTTCCTTGCTTCATTATGGGTTGTGACATTTGGTAAATTTCAAGCAATTCCTCTTCAGTTACAGTGGAACCAATGAGGTTATCCACATAAAAGTTTTGTTTTAAAAACTGAACTGTTAAGTCCTCTTGAAATAAGTTTAGGTGGTTTCTAATTGTTAAAGCAAGAATACTTGGAGAGCAATTTGCTCCAAAAATAATTACTTTAAATCTGTAGGTTTTGAAACCTTTGTTAAGGTCATGTGGATCATTCAACCACAAAAACCTGAGATGATTTTTATCATACTCAAGCTTCAAATTTATACAGAGGAATGCTTTTTCTATGTCACTTTGTACTGCATAATTGTCTAAACGGAAGCAAAGGAGAATTTTTACAAGATCTGAGACAAGGTTTGGGCCTTCCATGAGACAATCATTTAAACTAACAGAATTTGTGTCTTTTAAACTACAGTTGTATACTACTCTTAGTTTAGTTGTGGATGAGTCTTCTCTGTAAACTCCCCTGTGTGTTAAATAATGACAACCTCGTTTTTTAAAGGGTTCATCAGTAACTTCTTCAATGAAGCCCCTTTCTATTTGTTCCTTGAATATGTTGTTGTATTGTTCTAAAAGATTGTCATTTTTTAGTTTTCTGTAATTTTTATACAGATGTGCCTTAGCTACTTTCAAATTGTCCATTATTTCTGGACAAGGTGTTTTCCAAGGCAGCTCCACATAGTATTGATTGTCTCTGTGTTGTAATGTATCCTTAAATTGTTCTGTCATCAATTGGTCTTCATGTGTAATAGTACTGTCCTTTATGCCAACTGATTCTAATAGTCAAACTGCTGTAACCCTTCATCCAATGTGGAATCATTTTCATTCAAATGATGTGGGATTATGACAGTGTTTTTGTAGTTCGAGTTTGTCACATAGTCAGAAATTTGTGACTGTGGTGATTTTGTTTTGCGTAAATTTTGTTCATGTTCTGTGTTTTCTGTGTCAGTAGTAAGATGGTATTTAGTTATGTCACCCAAAAGAGCAATACCTGTGGGAGTTTGTATGGCTATTCCATCTCCAATTTTAATGATGCCTCTATGGACCAGATGAAGATAGTCAGCCCCCATGAGCATATGTATATCATCAACTACATCTGCATTAAGGGTTTTATCAGCTATCGTGTATTTATTTTGAAGTTGGAGCAAAGCTTGTTTTAACCCAGCTATTTGTATTTTTTCTTGTTCTACTTTGTCCACAACAACAACCTTAAGGGTTTAAATGTTTCATCAAGAGTTAAAGTTATATTTGCAGTTTTAAAACTGGCTTGTACTGGGTTTTTATTGATAAATGATGAAATAGAGAGATCTTCATCTCCTTGTTGGTTTTGAAGTCCCAATTTTTCTATCAGTTGTTTAGTTACAAATGTTTGTTGTGAGCAGGTATCTAAAAGACACCTAACCTGTACTATTTGTCCTCTTTTGTTTTGGATTTCCAAAGTTGTGGTTGGTAAAAGAATTTTTGAATTGTGGTTAATGCTAGATGAACTGATATGTCCATTCATAGCATTTTTGGTTTGTTTCTGTTTGTTTTGGTTTGATTTGGGTGTTTGTTCATAATGTTTGTCAGTTTTTCCAATGTCTGTGTGTGTATTACACATAGGGGTAACATGGTCAAAACTGTTGCAAAACTTACAATTGTATATCAAATTTGATTTGCAATTTGACTTTTGGTGCCCTGATCCAGTGCATTTTTTGCATAAGTTTAGTTGTTCACAACGTTTTGACCTTGCTGTAAAGTCTTTGTATTTGGGACAATTTGTAGAATTATGTTCACTGCTAAAACAAAATTTGCATGGTATGGGATTATACTCAAAAGTAGCTACATTAAAGTTTTGCAGAGTAGGAGTCTTTGAGTCTTTTTCTGTCACTTTATTTTCTGCAAATTGAGTTTTGCGGTTGTGTTTTGATGTAACTGGTAAGTGTTGAAATCTTTTGTTAGGTTTTTGGTTTTCTGCATTGTTGGTTTTTTCTTGTTCTGTGTTAAATTTTGGGTGTGTGTAACTTGATTTGTAAAGTGCTAGTACAGTTGGGAAATCTTCTCTTAGTTTATTAAGGCTAGGGTATATGTCAGTTGTCCTCTGATGAAATATCTCTTTGACTTTAGAAGGGAGCTTTTCAAAAACAACAGCTTGAATGATCCAAGCTGTTTCTGCAATGTTTAAATTATTGTTTTTAAGTTGTCCCATGAGACATTCAAACTCACAGTAAAAATCAAAGAGGTCACCATAGTTGTCTTTTGGGGTTCGCATGTTCATGACTTTAAGAGCCAAATCATGTATAATTTCATCCTTATTCATGTAATTTCTGTTAAGTAATTCTATTGCTACAGAATAAGAAGCACCTATGGCTGGTAGTGATTCCACTAATCTTAAGGCTGGGCCTTTCAGATAGTTCACTAAATAACTAAATTTATCAACATCTGTAATGTAGTTTTTATTACCTATAAGGCTATGAAATTTTTCAATAAAAGATTGAAATTTGGCTCTGTCACCCTCAAAAGTGGGTACTGCAAGTGTAGGCAATTTTGATTTTAGTTCATTGCCCTCAGCCACATTGGGAGGGCTAAATGAAGCATTTCTTGTAGCTTCTAAGAAGCTTTCGTATGTGTCTTCTTTTTTGCACTCATCAAGTTGGTTTTGAATTTCAGAAATATAGTTGTTAATTTTTGTAATGTAATTTTCATTGTCAAGTAGGAGAGTAGAATACTCATCATCTGTTAGTTCAATTGTGTCATCAATTTCTGTAATTATGTCTTCATCTAGTATGAAAATTCTTGTTTGTAACGAGTAATAGAATTTAATGTTGTTTCAAGATCATATCTTGTAGGTTCCTTTTGTTTGAAATCATTGTACAGTTTGGTGATGACACCTTTACGTGCTGATTTTTTCCTCATTAATTTTTTGTGATTTTGAGATGGTGCCGTAGCCCCAAGGTCTGTGTTTTTGTTTTCTTGGTCTGGGTTTCTTACCCTTTTGTCCAAGTCTTCCATAATTGTTGTTAGTGTTAAAGTTCTGAGTTTAATTTTTATGATGTTGAGCAAGTTAAATTACTGTACAGTAATAAGTTTTTTATATAACCTGCGCCACAGGTTAAATTAAAAATTCACAATGTTTTTAGTTAGGATAGGCCTTGAGTGTAAAGAGTAAGGCCTACTTTAAGAGGTAGGCCTATTATGTAAGGTAAAGTTAGGTGGGCCTACTAAATAGGCCTATTTGTTGGGCCTACCAAGTAGGCTTATGTTTGGGCCTATTATTTTATAGGACCTCAAATGAGTTAAGCCTGTTAAATTAACAAGGCTTAGTTTTGAATTTGAAGAGTAGGACCTATTAAATAGGCTTAATGTTGCGGGCCTATTATTTTTAGGACCTAAAATAAGTTATGCCTGTTAAATGAACAAGCCTTTGTTTTCGATTAGTGTAAAGGTAAAGGAATCGGTTCCCAGTTGCTTAGGCCACCATATGAAAACTATAGTGGGGTTACGGTTGAAATTAGGGTTAGGCCTACTGAGTTAAGCCTAGCCACTGCTGTGTCAGTGTAAATTTTAGAGGGGTTAGTTCCCCATACACAGGGCCACCATTGAAAAAACTATATAGGGCTATGGGTTGATTGCCTGTGCCCTCATCCGTTGGAAATTTCCAACAGATTCAGTGGAGGGTTACCGACAAAAGCCCTATGCTTTTTCGTTAGAGAGTTATAAATATGTAGGTCTTTAAAGGACCTCTTTATATTTATATTGATTACGGTAATTCTAGCATCGGGAGTTGGGAAAGCTTATGTTAATGAAAAACTGAAATTGCTCACCTTATTTTTGCTGGGTCTTTGTTTGTTTCGATGTAGGGCGTGACGGTCATTTTCGGTGTAGGGCCGCCACGATGGGGTTACGCGGCGAATTTACTTAAGGTAATTAATATAGGCAGTCACTATATAAACCCCTGAAGGAATAGGCCTATCCTTTTATAGTCATTAGGTTTTATTTTATAAGGAATTCACTCAGGACTAGGGGGACAAAGACATCCTCCGCGTTTAAAGCTTCGCTTGGAATAAACAGCCCTGAGAGCCGTTCCTTGGTTCGCTTGTATTTTATTATTTGCCGATCTAGCAAGATTTTGTTGTGTCTACTTCTTTGGTAGACTAAACAATAAATTGGGTTTTCTTGTTGCTATGTGGGGCTGATTCATACATACAGGTTCTTTGTACGTATGGCAATTCAATTATTTCATTCCCAATAGGCTATGTCGCCAATCCCGAGGCAATTTTGTATAGATATTTAATTCAATTAATTAATAATTTATATTTAATTATGAAATAAATGTACCACATATGATACCATGTTGTGAGCGCGTATAGTTTTTCCATAAGTTGCATAGGCTTCCTCACTTGCATCACAAAAGCTGTGCAGCTCCAAATTGTCTGGAATATTGTTCAACTCTCCAAAGTACCATCTTGGGATTTCAATGTCTCCAAGATGTGCCAATTCTTTGAACCAATATTTCCACCTTACCACCATATGATCAGATAATTCTTGGTCCCAACCAAGTCCAATTTCCAAGAGGCTCTGAAACCAAATTTTTTACTTTATCACAAATGGAGCCAGGAATCCAAGAGGAACAAAGACATTCGAAGCCAAACTAAGAGCTGTACGTTTTGTCCACCTTGTCTCATTCTCAGCCAGCTCTACTAAAGATTTCCCATTGAAGATAAACAAATCTTCTCCTTGCTGCCAAACAATGCCTAGCACCTTTGGGTCTATTGCCCACAACTCCTTAATACCAGAATCCTCAATACTTTCTGCTGCATCAGGTCCTACACAGGACTGACTCATAAGCTGTTGTAACTGAGAATGATTGGTCTGCCATTTTCTAAGCTCCATGCCAGCCTCCCTCATTATAGCTCTAGCCTCCATGAATATCTGTTTAGCCATTTCTGTATTATCCACGGAACACAGCAAATCAGCAACATAAAAATTTTTCCTTATGTGTTCAATAGTGTTAGGATGGACTTCAGAATATTTCTTAAAATGGTACTGCACAGTAGCTGCCAACAGAAATGGACTAGAGCTGAGGCCAAACAACACTGACTTCATTCTATATGCTTGAACCTTCGGTTCCTTTTCCAACAAGCCTTTCGTATCCACCCACAGATACCTTACTGCATCTGTCCTCTGGTTTTAACTTTATCCGCAAAAAGGCTTGCTTCACATCCGCAGTCAATGCTACTCTACCAAACCTGAATCTCAGTAACAAGGAAAATAAATCTGCATTTAAATTTGGCCCAGCATCCAAACAGTCATTCAAGGACACACCACCTTTGTCCTTGGCTGAGCCATCAAAAACTACCCTCAGTTTGGTGGTAGTTTCGTCTCGCCGTACCACTGGATGGTGTGGCAGATAATGTGCCTCCTGACTCACCAGCTCACCTTGCACCCTTTCAGCATAGCCCTCCTTTACATAGCTTAGGATGGCCTCATTGTATTCAATTAACAACTCAGTTTTTCTTAGCCTGTGCAATGAAGTCCCCAACCTCCTATTAGCTAGCTGAAGGTTTGAACTGGGTTTGCAAGAATCCTTCCAAGCAAGGGAGGCCAACTTCATAGCAACCATCTCTAAACCCAATCCCTTTTTCAAATTGCTCTAAAACATCACTGTTCACTGTACTTATCTGCTTCTCCTGTTTGTCCTTTATGCCAATGGATTCAAGTTCCCAAAACGCTTTCAAATGCCTTTCCAAACCATGGCTGTTCTCTCCACTCTTAACAAAAAGAGCTTTAACCTCCATTTCATTGCAATAGCTACCATGTAGCATCCAGCCTAGCTTACTTTCAATAGCTATAGGACCTCGAGATGTGCGAACAATGTTACCAGTGATGAAGTCCCAATAATAGTCAGCTCCAATCAAAAGACTAATATCTTCTGTTCCTTCAAACTTATTATTGCCCAAATTAATTCCTTTAACTTGCAATTCTTGGACACATGCCATATCTAGACAAGTAGTGACTGGAGCACAAAGTTCCTCAGTCTCTACAGCTTGGACCTTGATAGTGGGACTTTGTGGTAACAACCCCTGAACCAGAACTTCTACCTTCTTAACTTTGGTTCGGTTTTGAATGGAACCCCCAAACTCAGAAATTCTTAAATTTTCCCTCTTAAGTTCTTTAAATTTCAATTTCCTGGAAATTCTGGTCTTAATAAAGCTACACTGGCTACCATTATCAAACACCACTCTTACAGTAGCTTCTCTATCATTCCCAATTAATAATGCTGCAGCTGTTTGCAATAATCCCCCTTTACTTTTACTCCCTTTCATAGCAGTGGCATGTGCCACTGATGTCTCTACTTCGGGGGTAGGCCTACTAGGAGTGTTTTCACACAATAATGGCTGATGCCGGCCATAGCATTTTTTGCACAAAATTTTAAACTTACAAAACCTTGCTCTGTGACCTTTCAAAAAACATTTAAAACATGCTTTGGACTTAGTTACCCTGTCCTTTCTGTCCTCAACAGGTAAAGCCTCAGCCACCTCACATTTATATGACTTGTGGTTGCCTTCGCAAAATATGCATTCCTTGATTCCCTTTAATTTATTCTCAGAGGATGCATGTAGAGCTGACACTGTACCTGGGCTATTCCTTTTTGTAGAAACTTTGGTGCTGTGCCTGCCTTTGTCCCCTTGTTTAACATCCCACTGTGCAAACTCAATTCCCTCTCGTCTTGCTAATTCTGTGCCTAAAAGACTTAACATCTGCTGAAGAGGGAAGTACACATGTTCTATAGAGTGTCCCCTACTTAATTCAAGCAAAATTGAGCTAGGCAATTTAGACTCCAGTATAGTAACCAACATTATACCCAGTGGCGGTTCCTCATATGGGCAATATGGGCAGCCGCACAGGGCGGCATTTGTGGAGGGGCGGCATGAGCGCCTGCAAAAAAAATAAAAATAAAAATAAGAATAAATAAATAAAGAAATAAATAAAAATAAAAAATAAAATAAAATATTTATGTGATAGAGCATTTGTACAATTTAGAAATTTGATTCTCTAGTTTATTTATGGCAGTTGTGCAATTTAATTTGTATTTTTCCTGTTCATAGTATCATAATTACATTCTCTTAAGTGAGTTATTCTATTTACGTGATGAAGAATTTGTAAAATTCAGAAATTTGAGTCTTTGTTTGGTTCTGAAGTTCCAACAATTAGTCCAATAAAAGTTATTTTTGTGAAAGAGTTATGTCTGTCCTTTATTTTGGGGGATTCGAATGTGTGTGTGTTGGCGAACAAGGGGGGGGGCGCTGAAGGTGAGGTTCGCCCAGGGCGTCATGTAAGCTAGGACCGCCACTGATTATACCATACCTTTCCATTCCTACACCCAATTGTCCAGGGACCTAGTTCTAATTTCAAATTCATCATATAACTGCCGTAACTCCTTGACACTATTGGGATTATTAATAGGAGGTATAGCTAAAAGTTCGCGGAGGTGGCTTTTAATTAAGATCTCTGGCTTACAAAACCGTTTCTTTAATATACAAACTGTTTCTTTAATATATCCCAAGCCACATTATAATTAGCCTCTGTTAATGCTAATCCTGCTATTGTCTTCGCTGCCTCCCCTTCCAAGAGGGACTGCAAATAATTAAACTTCTTCACCGCACTTAACATGACTAGAATGAACTGCCGATTGAAAACTGTCTGCCCACCCTTGCCATTCCTGAATACTCCCAGAAAATGTTTTGAGTACAAGCCTCGGTAATTGTTAGAAAATCTAGAAGAGGAAGAACCATTGTTGTCCCAAGGCGATATGATGACTAAGCTGATTGATGCAGCATTGCTTGTATATATTAAGTTAAGGTGTATATATATCCATCTCATAATTGTAAGGTTAGTGAAAAATTAACTTGATTTAGAGCTAGCATTTTTGGGCTCTTGTGGCATCAGTATTTGGCCACTCTGGTGGCATCATTTTGGGGCGCTGCGCGTCCTTTCTACTCGTTTGTGGAATGTCGTACGTACAGGGTGTGGTCTGATAGAGAGCTCTCTTGCAATTCAGTTTGGTTGTTTAGATACAAGATTGTTGCATCGTGCAATAGTCCAGGTTGCGTTGTTGTTGCAAGGTTGAGAAAGAAGACCATAAATAGTACCCCTTTTGTTTTTATCTTAAATTCATACAACTAAAGCCTAAGGTAGGCCCACATCGAGTCAGCAACCCTGAGGTAGGACCTAATAGAATCTCAAGTCCGTAAGTTTTAATTTTAGCTTAACTTGGGCTGTAGGTAGAACTGGCCCTTTAGAATTTGGCCGTTCACGGCTCAGCTGGGATTTTGAACCCAACAAATAAATAAAATAACAGTAATTGAACTGCAGATCTGTTAACCACTTCACAAACACCGTTTGTTGAGGGTTCTGTTTCATTATTAGACCTAAGTAGTATAGCCGCAAAAGGGGAGAGTGCAAGAATGTTGCAAGTTATTATGTAATGTTGCAAAGGGGTGGGGTTGTTGCAAATGTGGGTGGGGTTGTTGCAAAGGGGGTGGGGTTGTTGCAAAGGGGGTGGGGTTGCAAAAAAATTGAAAAAAAAGAAAAAATACCCCAAAGGGCACCTTTGTTGCCAACCTAGGTTGCAAGGGGCATGCAACTTGGGGGCCTCCCCCAAGCTATTCCCCCCAAAGGGCCAGAGAGAAAGGAGGAGAGGTGTTCACCTGGCAGGAGCCAAGTGCATATTAAGACTTCAGCCGAGTAGGCGTTGCTTTATAGGCTCCTAATCAGCCAGAATCAGCCAGTTGGCTGAGCCAAGGGGGGGAGGGGTACACCTGAAGGAGAGAGAGACACACCTGAAGGAGAGAGAGAGATACCTGAAGGAGAGAGAGAGAGAGAGAATAGTGGCCTTTGATTGCAAGGCATGACAACTTGGAGGCAGAGTTCTCCCCCAAGTTATTTTCGTTTACCTAACCTAAGAGGCCTCTAAGGGGTTTTCCCAAAGGGCCAGAAAGAGAAGGACCAGAGGTCCTTGCTCGGCTTGGAGCCGAGCTTGAATGATTCTTTCATCAGCTTCTCGGCCTTTTATAAACCTCTATTCTGGCTGAGTTGCCAGATAGCGCAATGTATTCCAGAACACGTCATGTATTCAGTTGCTGAGTTGTCAGATCGCAGCATGTATTCCAGATAGCGACATGTATTCCCGATAGCAATATTTATTAAATTGTACTTGTATATATAATAAACTAATGAACCACTCGTGTACACAATATATTTATATAGTTAATCAATTGGAAGATTCAGCCATATAAAATACCACAATATATTTACATAGTTAATCAATTTAAAACGAACGGAAATGAAAAATTTACGAAACAAATCGAAACACATGCTCCCCATTCTCCTAAACCATCCCCCACCCATCTGTACTTGTGTATATAATAAACTAATGAATGTGCACAAACAATATAAAATACCACA
This sequence comes from Bathynomus jamesi, assembly GCA_023014485.1. Taxonomy (NCBI): domain Eukaryota; kingdom Metazoa; phylum Arthropoda; class Malacostraca; order Isopoda; family Cirolanidae; genus Bathynomus; species Bathynomus jamesi. The sequence goes on from JAJOZX010005960.1 coordinate 198,431, forward strand.
ATATATATTTATATAGTTAATCAATTGGAAGATTCAACTTTATAAAATAACACAATATGTTTATATAGTTAATCAATTGGAAGATTCAATTAAAATTAGTCAAAACACAATCCTCTATAACGGGTCGGTTTCGAAGAACACCTAATGGTTGAGAGACCTTCCCCCCAATCCCTGATAAGTATCCCTTCACTCCAAACGAGATGAAAATTTATGAAACACACGAGCCTCATTCCCTGCGAAAAAAAATGAAAAACGAAAATTTACGAAACAATTCATTTAAAAGTTGAAATTAGCCAAAACACATTCTCATTGCGCTTACGAAAAACATATATTAACAATATATGGTGGTAGATGAATCCAAAGGAAGATTCAACTTTATAAAATAACACAATATGTTTATATAGTTAATCAATTGGAAGATTCAATTAAAATTAGTCAAAACACAATCCTCTATAACGGGTCGGTTTCGAAGAACACCTAATGGTTGAGAGACCTTCCCCCCAATCCATGATAAGTATCCCTTCACTCCAAACGAGATGAAAATTTATGAAACACACGAGCCTCATTCCCTGCGAAAAAAAATGAAAAACGAAAATTTACGAAACAATTCAATTAAAAGTTGAAATTATCCAAAATACAATCCGCTAGAGGAAAGGAATTCCGAGAATCTGTTCAAATCGGTTCACCTATTGCCAGAGGCGATTTTTTTTCTGACCATAATGACCTTTCTCCCAGACAGCTTGAACAAAACCTCTCTCGACTCCATTTCTTAGATATGCCCACAATTATATATTAGTTAGTTAGTTAGTTAGTTTTGTTCAAATAACGGGATATGCTTGTATCTTTTGCCATTGTGTTCGAGCACAATTGTTCGAAAACCATAGTTCGAAAAACAGTTGTTCGAAGCAACAATTATTCGACGTTATAATTGTTCGAATGAACAACCAACTAAATAAAATCTTAGTTGCCAAGACGCAAATACGAAGATGTAAATAAGAAGGTTAGCCTCTTCATTTAAACTATAATATTTATAGTGCTGCAGTAGTATACCACCCTTAAAATGGCAGAGTTTGTTTCTAGTGAGAAAGGAAATCCAAATCGAAAACCATACCCATATTATGTTATATCAGTCAGGGTGAGTCTTCTGCCACGTCAGGCGTACGCTAGGTTAGGCTGTAGAGCAATTTCCCCATGTCATCAACTTTCGGACAGTCAGGGATCGTTGGGCGTGATTTCCGACTTTTCCAAAAAATATGTGGCCGTAAAATTACCTACTGTACTTACCCCTACCATACCTCTTTGTTTAGGAGTGTATCGTACTTACTGATGTCATGCAGGGATGACACTAATAACATGTAAGTAAAAATAAAACCGGAAACTATAAAAAATCTATTTAAAATAACAGGATCATTTGACCCGAGGCTGTCAGTAGTATGCCCTAAAAACATCGTAATGCACGATTTTTTCTATGGAGCAATAATAATTAACTCTTTCTCGCCGAATTGGTAAGCTTTTCACCTGACCTTAGACCTCCAGTTTAACATGGATTCAGAAATACATCTCGTCGATGGGGGTCGTTGCTTACTCTTCCACATTTCAACATAACAGGATTATTGAACCGGATTTAAAATAACAGGATCATTTGACCGAGGCAGTAGTATGCCCGAAAAACATCGTAATGCACGATTTTTTCTATGTAGCAATAATAATCAACTCTTTCTCGCCGAATTGGTAAGCTTTTCAACCTACCTTAGACCCCCAGTTTAACATGGATTCAGAAATACATCTTGGCGATGGGAGTCGTTGCTTACTCTTCCAAATTTCAACATAACAGGATTATTGAACCGGATTTAAAATAACAGGATCATTTGACCGAGGCAGTAGTATACCCGAAAAACATCGTATAACCTAACTATAATTTGCAACTATAGTTTACCTTGACTTTCATATGCTTCTATCCTGTTTTATTAATAAAGATTTTTAACTTTTAATAACGTATGAATAAAGATTTTTAACTTTTAATGTTTTTTAATACTTTTTGTTTTTCGAACTATGGTTTTCGAGCACAGTTTAATGTGGAAACCGAATGCCCTTTTAAAATATAATTAGGATATAATTTCTTTATTATAAAATAAGTTAACAATTATGTTAACACAAGAAAACAATACTTGTAAGTAAAAATATAATATAAGGGACTACCATAGAAATGTAAGTGTCTATAATTCAAAAGAAGCACGATTTTATATATATGTTACTCGTCCGGTCCCGTTATAGCGGATTGGTACACGTCATAGCTCCACCCAGCTACACCGGCAGCCAATCACTACGAACATCTGGTCTTTTGGGGCGGAGCTTGGCGATTGTGCATATAAAAGGGGATATTTTTCAGTTTGGAGTAACAGTAGCTATTTTAGCGTCAGTGAATAATCATTCCCTCCACCATGGACCTGTACGTCTCCCCAGACTTGTATGAAGAGAGTGATACTGCAGCATTAACGACAATTATCCTTTTTAATGCGGTTGACCGTGATGAATTATTTACAACGCAAACAGTAGAAGATATGTGCAGTGACGCTCCTTACAATCCGACGCAAGGGACTACCATAGAAATGTAAGTGTCTATAATTCGATTTTATATATGGAGAGTTGTAGCATCTCGTCAATTAGATACTCGCCAAATTTTTTTTATCTCAATCAATGTTATTTGGTTTTACCTCATATGCTAAAATCGAAATTTTTTATGGTAATCAATGTTATTCCTCGAACCAAAGATATCTTCACATAATGGGGCTATGTCTGAATACTCTGTATATGTTTTAAAAGAATGAACATTATTCCTTTAAGGTCCGATGAGGATTTGACACGTGTTATACAATCTTTTGAAGAATCTCGGAACACGGAGGATATACTGATCAGTCAACAATGTCACACCGAAATAATGTAAGTGTTTTTCGATCTTTTTGGGATAAGAAGACACAATATATTTTCATAAATTTATTAAATGAAAGAAATCAGTACAATAAACAACTACAGAATATATCGTTACAAATATACGAACAAAAACATTATAATATACAACGAGTACGTACAATTGGAAAACGGTTTTTTATCTGTCTGCATACCATTTCATCGTTTCGGCGAGTGTGACACGGGTCAAATAAATTTAAAAAATTTATAAATTCTTTATCATTTGACATACAGTGCCCGCGAAAAGTATCCGATCACTCAAGAAAATACAATATTTTCCCTTGATATTCAGAGACACGTAATTCACTTTCTATTTGTTCTAGCGACATCTGGTAACTTTGAGGTTGCTCGCTGATATGAGAGCTATCCAACGCATTCTCAAATTAGTGTTCTGGTAGCCTTCGTTGCGGGTGGCTGTGTCTCAAATTTGTCAGATTTCACTGTTTGTGTAAATTTCTTGATATTTTTTTTTTTTTACAGAAAGTGGTGTAAATAAAATTTATATATAATGTGTGCTAAAAAACAACTTAAGAGTGATTGTCGAGGTGCTATTGTTGCTTTGCATGCATGTGGGAAATCACAGAGACAGATAGCTAAGGAATTAAACATATCCCAAAGTACCGTTAATTTATGGGTTTCACGGGCTAAGAACAATGGTGGCCTAACCACGCCAGTCCCTAAAAACGATCTGGCAGACCGAGAAAAACAAATTCGCGAACAGACAAACTTATGAAACGTTTAGTATTGAAAAACCCAACAATAACTGCGAAAGAAATAAAATTTAATATGAATAATTTGTTATCTGGTGTTTCTGAACGAACTATCCAGGAGCGGCTCCAAAAAGAACTCGGATTACCATCTCGCCATGCTGCTAAGAAACCGTTCATTAATGAAAAAATGCGTAAAAAACGTGTCGCATTTTGTAAAAAATACATTCATTGGACTGTTGATGACTGGAAGAAGGTTTTATTTAGCGATGAGTCGACATTTTTGACATTCAGAAGTTGTCCAAAAAAGGTTCGCCGGCCTATTGGCTCAAATAGGATGGACCCTAAATACACCCTAAAGACAATGAAACACCCTCCAAGTGTGATGGTTTGGGGTTGTTTCGGTTACTATGGGCGTGGAAACTTATATTTTCTTCCGAAGAACACAACTATGAATGGTGCACGGTATTTAGCAATGCTACAGGATAAACTTCCAATGGCAATGGCAATCCAAAGGACAAAAACATACATGCATGATGGTGCACCATGTCACAGGGCCAAAATAGTGACAAAATGGATTACTGACAATAAATTTGATATTTTGGATTGGCCTGGTAATAGTCCAGATCTCAATCCGATAGAAAATCTGTGGCTAATAATAAAAAATAAGGTTGAATGCCACGACACTGGCTCAGTCGAAAAATTACAAGAGGCCATCAAAAAGGTATGGTGCAAGGAAATATCAGTGGAAGTTTGTCAAAACTTGATTAAATCCATGCCAAAACGTCTAGAACAAGTCATCCAAACCAAAGGACAGATGACAAAATACTAATATAAGGTTAGTATATACATTTAAACATTGTTTTTTATGTAAAAAATACAAATTTCAAGGGTGATCGGATACTTTTCGCGGGCACTGTATGCATGAGAAATGAGACGCAGTACATTCCGCAAACATTAGTAAAATATCCTTGCATGCGAAATGGGTTCCATACAACTTCGGGAATATGTAACTGAGCGAGAAATTTTACAATAATAGGGTCACTCCAGGGTTGAGTACCGAGTGAATCAAAATAGTACAGGCGCTGTCTATTTTTAAAATAGACAGCGATCCAGTGAATCCCTTCATTACCGATGATGTCTGTGTTCACAATAAGACTACCGCATTCTCGCGTACTTGGCAAACTCAATGTTTCATTCTTCGCAAACACGCCGATAAATTTGGAACGTGTGACTCGCCCCATTACTTTCTGAAGTGTATTAGCATCCATTTTAAAAGTCAGTGATAACGCTCCTAAATCTATCTACTTCTATTAGGGCTTGCGATTCGAGATATACTAGTACACTAATAGGTGCGTCTATAGGCTTGGCGAATTCCAGCCGCACTGAGATGTTTCCGCTCTGCTGTGGGGTTAAATGGGTATTTACGCTAGCAGATAAGTCAGGTGTAATGTCAAACGGATAAAGGTTAAATTGATCAATGAATTCTTCCTGCGTTATCCCATTACCAAGCTCATCACAATCACCTGCAATATGGGTCAGATTACTATAGGCTCTGGCACAAAGAGGTAACACAGCGTCTGATGAATAGTCCGTACCCATTGTTCCACCCAAAGCAGTGCCATTAACGTATAGAGTTATATTTTTAAGTCCGAAATTCTCGAATTTAAAGGCACTCTTTTTATATTTTCCATTCACCGAAGCATGGTCCTGCATGCCGATTAATATCCTTTTAGGAAGATTTCCCAGGGCAATGTTTTCTATCTGCTTCGATGCCAACCCTGCAGGAACCGTATATAGTTTGATTTGCACTCTGTTAATAGGATATTTCACTGTAGCGTTTAGTAATTTTTCTCAATTTCTAGTTGTTTTGGTGAACTTAATTTCACTCGCCGTACGCGGAGGTATGTGTCCATAATGTGAACCACAACGGGCTTTGCACCCTCTTCTTGATCCGCATCCAGATTTAAACAGATCTCAGGACTCGTGCGGGTGAGCTTTATTTTCATATCCACCCCGTTCACAAGCAACTTCTCCTGGAAAGTGAAATCTGTGTGCAACCGTCCAAAACACTCGTATATTTTCTTTTTAGAATTTTAAATTTGTCCTTTATACTATTTCATCTTTAGTTTGATAATATCCCTCGGCACTTAAAAAGGTAGCCTTCGCTTCTTTGGAAAAGTTGAGAACATTTTCCAGATAGGCTCGTAGATGATAGTACCCCGTGCCTGCCAATATGCTGGTCTGATTTAAATATACGTCACACTGGTTGAATATGGAGTGCAGAAAGTTTGTTTCAGGGTATACAGCATATTTGTCATCGCAGACCGTTCCATCAGAATGGGCTATACGTAGCTTAGCGTACATGTGCACACAGCTTGGATCAGAAAAGTAAGGACCTGAGCTGGGTATCACGAATTCTATAGGTGCACTCGGGGAACTAATTGTGTTTAAAGGGTTAATTGTAATAAAGTCACTGTGCTCAATAGAAACTTGGGTTGGAGGTAGCTCAAAAAGGGACAGCTCCGATTTACAGCATTGTGAACTACATGGGTGGATGAAGCGTGCCATGGCGAAAGAGTGACTCCTCTCTCGACAAGTGGTAAACAAACTATGATTCATGAGATCAATGTCCTTAGCTTATATCAGTCAAAAAAGTGGTCAACCATAGGTTTCATTCGCTTACAGCACTTCTTTTTTGATAGCCTTTTACGTTTAATACCACGTGACCCCTTCTTCTTCCGGGCAGCCCGTTCTTCCCGCCACCACGCATTTTTCTCTTTGCATCTTTGATGATTTCGTCCCGTGTACGCTTTAAATGTTTTTTAGAGCCTCTTTAGGTTTAGCTCCGGCCAATATGTCTTCTGCAGTGCTAATACCTGATTGCAGCGCTTTCCTTCCAAGGTATCTGGCACCCCTCTTCAGCAAAGGAACAGCCGTACGTAGTATGGATGAAAAATGGACCCAAGTCCACTACCTCGCTGGTATCGCACCCCTCGATAGACGGTGAAAGGCTTTCTATCCATTATAACTCAGTGCGTCGAAAGTGTAGCTTCACTGTTAAGCTCCCGTTACCGAATGGGAAGTTTTCACCCAATCGTTCTTATATATATTGAGATATTGGTTATTAAATTAGTTGCGACATTCACATAATGGGTCTGTCATATGTAATACTCAAACTCCTTCCTCTATGGTTGGGATGTGAGCAATGCGCAGCAGGCGTGCCTGGGTATCCCCAACAAACTGGTGCTCCACTATATTACTGTAAATATAGCACATGTCTGGGGTCCTTTCAGCCAATTTCTCCATCTTCAATTGATACATTAATCTGGACAAGTCATGCTGTGTCTCGTGAAATGTCTCTCTTTGGAAGGCTGCGCTATATCGGCCATTGGCTAGAATTTGGAACTTTCTATGGTCTTTAATACGTCTGTTAGTCTTTGATTTTAGGATTAGTGTATGTGCAGGGTTGTTTACGATTTCGTATACTAAATCATTCGTAAGGTTTGAGTTTCTTAAACTTACGTTTAAGCCTCTCACAACATCCTCGGCCGAACCATATTGGCCCGGTCCTAGTCTTACTTCTGTACTGTAATACCGTGCAATCTTAGTCCGAGCGATACGCATAGTTTCATCCACAGCTACCCCAGCTTTTTCACACTCGTCACTGTCTCTAAGAATCGTAAAAACGGTTTCTTTATGCTCAATATTTAAAAAGACGGTGTCCAGCTGAATTTCGCATATCCCCACCTCATACGAATCACGACCCAATTCAATGTGCCCATGGAGTTCTGTTACAAAGTTGGCTAGTGTGTTGTTAGGGTGTACAGACAGGGACGAGGAGGACGGGAGTGTGACGTAGAAATGGTTAGGAGCCATGTTGTATACTATTTAAGCTTCATTATTGCATCAGCTTTTATATAGGTGTTGAAGCTTTCTGGGTACCCTAGCCATTTCACCAGGTACATTTTTCTCTTTCCTGAACCTTTGCTTCCTAAAATTTTCTCAATTTTAAACACATTTTTTTCCTAAATTAACGCAACTTTCTGCAATTCCTCGCGGTAAAAGCCTCCTGAGATTTCTTCTCCATTCAAATCTTCAATGTAATACATCATTATCTCACCTTTAGGTCTCACAGCCCTAACTTTAAAAATCTCGCGTGTCCATCCTTGCTCAAAACCCTTTGCGAATTTGTTCCCCGAACGCGACAGCCTTACATAATCATTGATTTTGAAGCGCGCAGTGTGTGGTGTGGTGATCCATCTCTCCTCGGGAGCGTACCTCTTTCTAAAACTTCGTTAGGTGATGTCCCAATCGTGGATGGTGTGAGCGGTTGTAGGATGACGCCAATGATTCCAGAATGTCTAGAAATCTGTGTGTTTTTATGTGTAAAATAACGTGCATGCGTTCCTTTATGGTGCGCTGAACTCTTTCAGCTAAAGAAGCCTTATGTATAGATTGGTTGTGTAATAGCTGATATTAAACTCTGTCAACATGTTCTGAAAAGCACGACCTATAAATTCCTTCCCCATATCCGTACAAAAATAGCAGGAACCCTGTTTTCTTTTAACATTAGCGTTTGGTGGCTTTAGCAACTGTTTCAGGTGATTTATTTTTCAGAGGAACTAGCCACAGATATCTAGAGAATACGTCTATTATGAATAGAATGTAGCGGTAACCATCGTTATACACAGAATATCTTTGCATGTCTGTTAATCTGCTTGCCAAATAGAATCAATCGAGGAAGCCGTTGTCTTGGCTGTTTTAAACCTTTTTCTCACAGGCTTATGAAGCGTATAAGCGTCCTGCTCCCTCAAAAATCTTCAACATCTTTTTTTCCTACTCCGTAAACACTTCTGTACAGTCTATCTACGCCGCCGTAAGAGGATGGGTTAAAATGTCCATAATAGCGTTTTGTTAATACGTTAGCCATTTGCGTATTTTAGAGGCACGTGGGTAGGGTTGGTTTAACCTCTCTTGCTCCTCTTCAAAGGTGTTACCGCCGGGGGTGACGGCGCCTTCAATTGTGTCACGGGCGTTGCATGTTCCAAGTCTTTTACCTGTTCAGATTTCCTATCAACGTTTTAGGACATTTATTTGTTGTAGTCTTGCTTTAATATGCTTCCATCCTGATGGTGATGGCCTATCCCACTTTCTCACCAGATCATGGACAATGTCTACGATATTCGATCCCTGTACCTTTGATCCTTCCACAATGATCTCCCCTGTATCGGTCCATTGTATGGCGGGATCCTCATTCAATAGATTATAAAGACTTAAGCCTTTACTCCTCAATGTAAGTGGGAGGGTATTTTTTAATACATGTTCGATATGTTGTGTGGCTAATCTTTTGGTTGGTCAGCTGTATCGTCGGGCTCAGATCCTATGTCGCCATGTCCATCGTCCCCCGTGCTGTGCCTAATAACCACAGGAATCTCTGTAGGGCTCTTATAATTTTCGTACTCGTGAAGAAATTTCTGCAGAGCTTCTTGGTATAAGATTCTTTTCTCATCAGGTGTTTTTTCACTGTTTAATAGGGCTAACAATTCGCTTTCCATTCTTTTAAGTCTGCTTTTACAGGGATCTAGATACGTGTCTGGATTCCTTTGCAGTGAAGCGTACACCTCGTGGGGAATCACTACCACTTTCTTCATTATATTAATCTAGTCAGTAAAGGACCCAAAACTGAAAATAAGATGGGGAGAAATGACCCTCCTGTTTGTACAATAATTCGTTTTTTCTTCGCTACAGTTTGACTTTTACGAGCGAGTGCACGTATTATGTTCTTGTAGCGGCTAGGCGAACTTCTGATGGGTTTTCATTGATACATTGCAATTTATAACGTTAAGACAGATTTCACAGATGCATTTTAAAAATCGGCGTCGATATTTTTAATAAACATCTGCTGCATTGCCCGGGGCAGTCGATGATAGATTTTTATTAATTCACGGTATTTCTTTAGTCTCTTTGTCATTCTGGAATATACACCGTTTCAGGCTCGTTTGGAATATATTCGTTCGCAGAAGCACCCTAAAACGTGTTTCGCGGATGAAGGTCGCAAAGCAAATATCCGTAACGCGTGCTTGTAGCTTCTTTATAAACTTCCAAAACTCCTTACGCTGATTCGGGAACATTTGATTGGCTAATACCCCAATTTGTGATACATCTCTACGTTGCGCGAATAAGACTAGATATTGCGTATTTAACGACACATCGCGCATGTATCTATTTTTGAAAATAGATTCTGGTTGATGAAGAACACGCTTATGTTAAGATGGTGGGAGAATACTGTAAATGTCTCGGCAAACGTTTATCCATCTCCACATGAGATCGTCAATTACAATGATTGTATGTTCCATTTCCCTTTAACGAATTAACGTCATATACGCCTTTGTGGAACAAAATATCATCTTGGTACTCGTTGAACACTGATTGATACTCGAATAGCACCATATAACTTTATGCACAAATTTCGAGAACATCTCTCCTTTTCTTTAATGATTTTAGCATAATACAGTTTTAACCACATCCTGTAGGTCCAGATATAATACATGTGGAATGGACTCGTGAATCTGAATTTTTCTACAGAGTCCATTTCTAACACGTCACACTCCTAAGTGGGTCATTTTACAAAATATACAATTTTGAGTGCTGTTCCTTATATTTCTTCTCCACAGAACCGTGAATGACGATGAGGTAGAGCAGCCCATCATTACGGATGACCTCGACGACAGTGTAGTTGTGATCCTCCTCCCCTGCCAACGAACCCTCACCAGCGATACCGGTAACACGTCCAAAGCAGGTATGAGATACCCACGTCAGGTATAAAGCGACCGAAATACGCGCCTGTTGCACCAGTAATAGATCCCCAACCCTCAACCTCTTACGCAACAACCCCCCCAGCAGCACTCCCGCTAATATATCCCCTTATTCATCCGCCGCCCCCGTTCTGTAAGTCTACAATAAGAGCCCCAACCATCAACCTCCTACGCAACAGGCCCCCCATCAGCAGCACCTTCCGCTAATATACCCCTAATTCATCCGCCGCCCCCCGTTCTGTTGAGGAAGATATAACGCTCGAATTGGTGCGCTCCGCAGCCCCCACCCCAGCCTTGACTAGAATCGGTATAGAGTCAGGTCGACCCTAGAATCATGTATAGCAATGGTATTGACGCGGACTACGCCGGTTGTAGAGCGTATTATAGAGTTTGCTCTTCAGAATCGCGACGAGCGTGAAGTCAGGACGAGTCTGTCCTTTGGTTCGGGTCAGATGACGTGATGTAGACGATTATTGGGATAGTCCATTTAGACGTTTGGCGGCTGAAGATGTAGAATATATATTAGGACGTATAATGCAAGCCGCCCAAAGTAGTATCTCCTTCATATGGACAACTTCACGGTAAATATTGACCGTGTATTCCGTGTTGCGGGCCATAGTGCCATACCGTATACTCTTAACCTCAATTCTCAAGCTATTTATAGACGGCATATAAACGTCGATCGTGGTTGCGGCTTTATAGCAGTACTCTTACACGTATGTTTTACTGTACAAAATACACGAACTCAAAAAATTTGTTGCCTACAGTCGTGGAGCGTGCCCGTAAACTAGCTGTAGACTGTGAACTTAAATTTGACTGTAATATGGGTCCTGAAGAGCTGAGAAGGGTATACAGGAAATGAATGTCCGCATAGTTGTGTTTTGGGTTGGATGATCGTCGTAGACTGTGTATGTTTTTAAAAGCTGTGTGAGAGATCGTACAAGGCCCCTACTTATTTTAGGATTGTCAGGGACAACGTATCTCCCCATCCGTAATATAAGGTGGCTTTACGCGAGTTATGACAAAAGTCGAAAATATGGGAGACATCATGATTTGTGTAAGGGGTGCCTCGAGTTTGCGGATGATATAGTGAGACATTGTAAAGAATGTCACATGGTATGTGAGCAGTGTAAAGCACCAAATGTGAAAGCCGTGTAGTTGAAGCTGAGAAGAGAGACTGTGATGTGTGTAGACGCACATTTTTCAATAATAGCTGTTTTGATTTCCATAAATCAATTGGCACGTGCAGGAAAATGAGAATCTGTGAATGTGGTATGTTTCACACAATGGATAATTGGGGAAAATTTAAGCACAAGTGTGACGTAATTCACTGTCCTACATGCCAGGAGGAATATAAGGCGGATGGAAGTAAAGCATGTGTGTTATATGAAAGATGCTAAGCCTAAAAATACCCTTGTATAACTGTATACTACGATATAGAAACATATACGAACGCTGAAACCAAAGAGGTAATTCCACATTTACTTGTGAGCCAGACTATCTGTGATGAGTGTATGGATATCGAATGTGACGAGTGCCCCAAATGTGGTAAACGGACAAACGTTTTTTAAAACGAATGTCAGCGATAGTCCTGTGAAACTATTTGTGTCCTATATTGTCAAGTTAGCCGACAAGTTAAAAAAAATGACTGTGTATATTCTCGCCCATAACGGGCAAAGTTTGACACGCAGTTCCTTTATAAGGAGTTGCTTGAACACGAATCCTCTGAGATATTTACAGGTGATCCATTGAAAAGAGGCAACAAATTAATACAGATGCAGATAAGAGGCAATGTACAATTTAAAGATACTTTATTATTCACACCTTGTAAATTAGCAAAGCTACCCAAGGTGATGGGAGTAGCAGCTGAAGTTTCCAAAGGATACTTCCCTTACACTTTCCTCACCAGCGAGACTTTAAACTACGTAGGCCCACCACCCCCCAAACATTATTTTGACTGTATGGATGAACGTGAAGACTTTGATCGATACTACGACAGTTTTAATGAAAGTAACCCTTATAATATAGCTGATGAATGTGAGCGTTATTGCGTGAATGATGTGCGCGTGCTTAGAGTATGTTTCCAGGCCTTTAGAAGGATGTACATAGCCCGTTTCAAATGCGATCCACTGCAAGTCGCAACCACCATCGCATCATTATGTTTTACGGTGTTCAAGAATAACTTCATGCCGAAAGACACCTTAGCCATTATTCACCGAAACAATCCCGCAGTTACGGGCACAAGGCTATTTACTGGCTCATACACCTACAGCAACAGACAGGTGTATACATAAAGCACGCCCGCAACACGGTGAAGTACCCATTAAGATTAATGGACGTGTTTTTTGGGTTGATGGGTTAAGTGAAAACCGTGTCACTGGTGTGAAGACTGTGTACTCCTTTAACGGTCTGGTGGCATGGATGCCCCCGTCCTGAGTGCGGAATCACCGGAGATATCCACGGTAGGTCTCCTGCCGACTGTCTTGCATCGACCCGCACCCGCGATCAACTTATAGGATCACAGTTCACTCACAAAGTCTTGTGGGAGCATGAATATGATGCACGGATGGAGACAGACGAGTGTACCGTGAGGAAATAAAACGATCAAGCGTTCAATGGTGCTGGATCCTCTCAAATGTGGTGTAGCTTGTTTGGACGACGTACAAATCCTTTCAGACTATACTTTTCCACCTACGGAGGGCGTGAAGCTCCATTACTACGATTTCTGTTCTTTATACCCATACGTGATGAAGAGCAATCCGTACCCCGTGGCGCTCCTGAGAAACTGGTGGGACCTAGCCTACCCTCCATCAATGATTTTCAAAAAATTTGAATGATCGTTACTTTGGGCTCTCTTTCGTAGACGTACTCCCCCCACGCAATTTATGGATGCCGATCTTACCTGTCGTTATCGACGACAAGCTCATGTTTCCCCTATGCGTGAAGTGCGGGAAGAGGATAACGGCGAATGTAACCATATACCCCACCAGCGTAAGATCAGAGGCTATATACAAGTCCTGAATTGGCCCTAGCCGTGCGCCATGTTATAGAATACTGAAGATACATGAGGTGTGGAGGTTTTCAGAAGCTACCCAACCTTTTCACACCATATATAAACCCTTTTTGAAGGATAAGGTTGAGGCATCAGGGTACCGCGAGGAGTTGATACCGAAGATGAAAAGTCTGCCTATATTCAACGTTACCGCGACCGCGAAGGTATACAACTTGATCGTGTCCAAATTGTAAAGAATCCTGGCAAGCGCTTTAGTGCAAAGTTGTGTCTAAACAGTCTATGGGAAAATTTGCGCAGAATACCGGCAGAGGGAGCATTCATTTGGCACAAAGTTATAGCGATGTCTGGGATTATGCCAATGCCCCCGATAAAGAGGTCATGGAGATCGTAAATGTAGGTAATACTTACGTAATAAAGTACAACAACACTGAATTTGCCACAGATACCTCAAGGGTTACAAACATACCTGTGGCCAGCTTCACAACAGCCTACGCCCGTATAAAACTTTGGGGGTCTATTGCATTCTCTTGGGCGGAGAGTATTGTATGCCGATACAGATAGCGTGATATTCACAGAGAGGGAGGGTGAATACATGCCCACTATTGGAGAGTTCCTCGGCGAGCTCACTGATGAGATCAAGGATGAGTATGGGGACAACGCATACGCCGACTCTTTTGCCTCAACAGGACCTAAGACTTATGGGGTACGGGTCAGGGTGGGGGGAAATGAAATATATCGTGAAGGCAAAGGGTATTACGCTCAACCATGCGAATCGGGAGGTTGTTAACTTTGAGTCGTTGAAGGATCTAGTATGTTTGGACGATGATGAACAACCTCCCCAACTAATTGTAGGCACCCACAATTTTCGGGCGCAGAAGCTGGGGGGCGTGAAGGAACTTAGGGGTACGAAGGTGTGCCGTAACACCTATAGGAAACGTTACCACTTACCTGGTACCTATGATACCGTACCATTTGGATACCAATGATGCTTCTATTGTTAACTCACACGTCTTGTATATAATCGTATCTATTGATTTATTACACGTATTTGTAAATATATATATATAACTTGAATATCTCGTTTATTAAATCGTATTTGTAAATATATATAACTTGAATATCTCGTTTGTTAAATAAATCATGTTTCAAATAGCGTTTCACTTTCTCCTTTGTGTGTGTGTGTGCGCGTGTGTGTGCGCAGGTGAAAGTTCTAAGCTCCGCCCACTGTAAGACCGTGAGTCATGCTACTATCTGGGAGTCCCTGAGTGGTCAGTCGACCGCAGTAAGCCCGAGAGATCAGACGTGTATTCAGATCAGACGTGTATTCAAATGGCTACCTTTAATATTGCTTGTACAACGTTTACGAAATGGTATTCAGTAAAGTGCCAGGATGTGGTGGATACCGAAAAACTTCCTATTCATCCCTCCTATACCTCTTTTAAAAACACATTGGATTGTGCGAAGTTCCAAGATGTACAAATACTCTACGGATGTTCTGGTGAGACCGTTGAAGGCTTTCGTTGCACAGACGATGTGCTGAAGTATACTGCAGAGCTAAACTTTATAAAGTCTCACATACACCGTGAAGTAAAAGAAACAACGCGTGCAGAAGAGAAGCAGCAGGTATGGATAATGAGTCTTGCTGATGGGTGGTGTGACATGCGGTATTACGTCGTGCTACACCATGTCGATTACTCATACCATACGACTGAAAATGTGAATCTCGTGATCACGGACAATCTTAAATATTTTTATCACTATATTAACGTATATCATGATGAGGTTCGTAGTGAGGTTGTGGCTAGTGCCCTGCGTGAATTTTTAACAGAGTTTAGAGACGAGTATCGTTTGATGGGCAGAAAGGAAAAATATGAACATATGTTCCTCTCAAATAGTGCGCCGGAGTGTGGAGTTGTTTAGTAAAACATAAAATGTTCCTAGTTCTTATCCAAACTGTCTGGTGCGTAGGCTGGTAGTGATGAAATTAATTCTTGTACCGAAATATGTACAACAATTCGACTCGCGGTCATACGAACAAGCCCATTCACGTATCATCGAGTCAGCCCCCCGTCGAACCATTCCTGCCTACCTGCGTGCCTCACACGGCTCATAGTTATCTCAGAGCTTGAGCCGAGTGGACGTGCGCTCCTCGAATACGATGGAACTTCCTTTGAGCAGCATTCTCAACGCCTCGTACGATGTGTCCGTGACGAAATCGTTGCGCGTGTTCAGGCGTAATTCCGGTACCATTAGCTATGTACTGGAAACGGAATGTAGACCGACAAACAAACGGGTTTATTTAAGTATCGAGGAGATGAATAGAATCTTTGTGATAGTTGAGAAGTGGAGTGAAGATCGTTATAAAATACCTGCTAACGTAGGTAGAAGAAGAGAGCAGATTAGTGACGCACCCTCATACGCCGTTGTATGTACGTTGTGTATAAATAACGATCGGCCGTGCATTGATATACGGCTGATGTGGAAGAATGCTTCTGATAATAACGCTCTTGTTCCTACGCGAAACCGTTCCATCCTCGACAGAATGTTTGAAATCGTCGGATTCCGTAAACTGAAACCTATATTAGATGCGCGTGTTACGGACATGCTTTATTTTGATACAGTACTTGAATACGCCTACACCGCTCTGCTCGATGGGTTTACCGAGTGTAGGGCTGGTGAGAGTGGTCTAGAGCTGGACGTTTATTTAAAAAGTTTAGACTCTTTGAAATACCATGAACTTTGGTACAAAGCAATTGATCGGTACAAGGCTGAGCTCACCTACACCGTTCACCCTGAAGAACTATTTCTTTATATAACGCGCAGTTGTCGTAACGATTTAGAAGATTATTTCAATTGCCGCTATGTTCAGTGAGTTCACGATTGAAAAGCTCGAGTCGGTAGAAATAAACCCTCGATTGGAAAAGCGTGTTTATAAACTTGTGTTTAATAATGTAGCTAACGATGAACTCTTTGTGCGTGCTTTTGATTGTATTCTAGACGTATTTAAATATGACTTACCAACCGGTTGTAAAGTGGGAACAAAAATAGTACTGAACGATATGAAATCCCTTCATATCGAGTACAGGTTTCCCTATACTTTAAGCGGTGAAATATTATTAAGCCGCATATACTGCGTAAGATACCGTCTATAATAATGATGTAATTGTAAACTCGATTAAGACCGAGTTTAGTATTTTGAAAAAAAAGTGAATTGTATTTATATATATATTTTGCTTGCCATTTCTCCTGTACTGATTATACGCATATTTCTATTGAATTGTATTTATATATATTTTGCGTGATATTTCTCCTGTACTGTTATGTACATATTTCTATTGAAATGTATATTTATCTCTATTTGAAATGTATATTTATCTCTATTTGAAATGTATATTTTATTTTATATATATCTATAATTGTGTGTATATATTTCCTGTACTGTTATATGCATATTCCTCAATTGAAATGTATATTTATTTTCTATATATTTATAATAAACAGAATGATGCAATGTTGTTTTACTTAATTATATCATGTTACGCCTTCTAAACCTACTACCGGTATTCTTTTAAGAAATATAATAATGTATACAATGTCTATCTGATGGAACGAAATCTTTTAATTGGAGACAACTCACCATAATAATGGGTAAAAGTGGTATCTGGCAACTCAAGCCATTTACAGCCAACTGGCTGATTAGGAGTCTATAATAATGTATACAATGGTATTGCGGTATCTGGCAACTCAAGCCATTTACAGCCAACTGGCTGATTAGGAGTCTATAATAATGTATACAATGGTATCGCTAAAAGGAGGTATCTGGCAACTCAAGCCATTTACAGCCAGCTGGCTGATTAGGAGCCTATAAAACAACGCCTACTCGGCTGAAGTCTTAATATGCACTTGGCTCCTGCCAGGTGAACACCTCTCCTCCTCCTTTCTCTCCTTTCTCTTGGGGGATAACGCCGCCTCCAAGTTTTCCTTGTTGCACCTGCAGCATCCCCCCTTTGGGGGAATTTTTTCTTTTTTCCTTTTTTTTTCCCAACACCGTCCTTTGCAACAACCCCACCCCCCTTTGCAACAACCCCCATCCCTTTGCAACATTACGTCATCACTTGCAACATTCTTGCACTCTCCCCTTTTGCAGCTATACTACTGACCTAGTCTCTAACTGTACTGAGCTGCTAAACTCTTTTGCTCTGTGGCATACTTTAATTATGTCATCAACAATCTCTTCAAAGTAAATTATATTATTTTCATCCTCTTCTATAAGAGCCTCAATTTTAACATTTACTTCGCTTAGAGCAACCTTTTTAGTTTCTAATATGGAAAGCTGCGCAGTCACTAAGCTTAAATCCTCTTGCTCTATGGCAGAATCTATAGTGACAATGACCTTTGTAATTAGACCTTTGTAGGCGCTTCTCCGTTTTCAAAACTTGTTCAATTCGGCTGCATTTATCTTCACTGCATACAACAATTGGGTTCAATGCCAAATAAGCTGAATTGGCAAAAATACTTAACCAAACTGATCAAACTCAAATTTTGCTTTTTTCAAATAAACTGAATTGCTTGGTTGGGGTACTGACCAACCACCAGTATGGAATACCAAATTTTCCATCCAAGTAATTGGCGCACTGAAGTCTGCAACCTTCGCCTAAGAACAATAAACCAAAATTAACCAAATCGGTAAAAATGTAGGCCCAAACCAACGACAGACTAGCGGCCAAGTTTCGCAATTGGGCGACCAAACTTTCTACCCTGGGACGTTAACTCAATTTTGCTCAACTCGTCCAGGCCTAACTTGGGCTACAATTTGCACATTCAGAACTTTGCCGAAAAATAGTCACTGACTCAGTCTTGGGCTAGAATACGGTTTCGAAGGACCATGTTATATTTTATTTTATTGGGTTCAGAATCCCAGCTGAGCCCTGAACGGCCAAGATCTGAAGGGCCAGTTCAACCTACAGCCCAAGTTAAGCTAGACTAAAACTTACGGACTTGGAAGTCCTATTAGGTCCTACCTCAGGGTTGCTGACTCGATGTGGGCCTACCTTAGGCCTCAGTTACATAGAATTAAGATAAAATCAAAAGAGGCACTATTTATGGTCTTTCTAAACCTTGCAGCAACACAACCTGCACCATTGCACGATGCAACAATTTTCTATCTAAACCAAACTGAATTGCAAGAGAGCTCTCTATAAGACCACGCCCTGTAAGTGCCGCATTCAACAAACGAGTAGGAGGGACGTGCAGTGCCCCAAAAAAATGATGCCACAAGAATGCAAAAATAATGATGTCACAAGAGCCCAAAAATGCTAGCTCTAAATTAAGTGAATTTTTCACTAACCTTACAATTATGAGATGGATATATACACACCTTAACTTAATATATACAAGCAATGCTGCATCAATCAGCTTAGTCATTATATCGCCTTGGGACAACAATGGCTCTTCCTCTTCTAGATTTTCTAACAATAATGTGTGTCTGGTGTTACTTTAATGGTACGAGGTGTTGGTGCATGATTGTACATGTAGTGGCAAGGGTGTTGTGGGTTAGTTATCGCTGCTGCCATGAATTGTGTTCCCTTCATGTCTAAATGTTCCCTAAGTTTCAATATTTTTGTTTGTGTGTGCAGGTGTTCTATTGGTGTTGTTTGAGTATATCCTGTAATGATACGAAGTGCGTTGTTTTGTATTATTTGTAAGGTGTTTATGTGTGTGTTTGAGATAATGAGTGCCCAGCATGGGCTAGCATAGTTCATAACTGAGTGAATATATTGTTTGTATATGAGTGATGTTGTTTCCTGCTGGTGTCCAAAGTTTGTGCCTGTTAGTAGGCTACCCTAAGCGTGTTAAGTCTTGACGTACATTTGTTTTTAATGTCCTGAATGTGGTTTGCAAAAGATAATGATGTGTTGTATGTGACCCCAAGTATTTTGGTCCTGTGAGTGTGTGGAATGTTGGTGTTGTTTAGTGTAATCTGTGGAGTTATCTGGTGTTCTTTTGTGTTGCTTGTTTGCAAGGTGATGGTTGATTTTGTGGGCGCTACTTTGAGTCTATTGTGTGGAAGCCAGTCTTGTATACTGTTTATGTATGTTTGTAGGTTATTTGTAGCGGTGTCGATGTTGTTGTGGGTGGATGTTAGAGTGATGTCATCTGCATATGATGATAAGGTAAGCTTGTTATCTATGGGTGTTGGAATGTCATGCGTGTATAAGTTGAACAGTGTTGGTGAGAGAACAGAGCCTTGAGGGGACCCCGTTCGGAAAAAGCTTGTTTTTGGATGACTCGCCATTAAATGTGACATGGGAGTATCTTCCTGAAAGGTAGTTGCTCAGCCACCTTTTGGTGTTATTGTGCATGTTTGTGTTGAGTATTTTGTTTATGAGAGGGAGGCGTGGGATAGCATCAAATGCTTTACTAATGTCTATTGTTGCTAATAGTGTACGATGAGCTGGTCGTCTGAGGTTGATGCCATCCATGTTGTGCGTGAGGTTAGTGAGTAATGTCGTGGTTGAGTGGTGAGGTCTGAATTCATGTTGAGTAGGCGATAGTGGTATGTGTGGGTTGGTGATTTGTAAGATTAGTCTTTCTGTTACTTTGGAAGGTGTGTATAGTAAAGTAATGGGTCTATAGGAAGCTGGTTCTGTTGGATTTTTGTTTGGTTTGAGTAGTGTAATAATTTTACCTTGTTTCCATATGTCAGGAATAATACAGTGTTGGTATGAATATGTGCTGATGTTTGTGAGAGCTAGTATTCCCTGTGGGCCGAAGTGTTTAAGGTGTATATTAGATATGTTGTCTGGTCCAGTAGCCTTCGAATTCTTAGTTTTTGATGATCTTGGTGGTCTGGTCCGTATTGAAGGGTGTAATGGTCGTGTCGAGTCTGTAGGTTTTCTTTTGTTTGGCTGTTTGTCTGTCTGCGTGTTTCTGGTTGTTGTCTCTGTTTAAGTGACTTAACTTTGCGTAGTGATTAACTAGAATGTTAGCTTGTTGTGTATATTTTGGGATATTATTTTGGCTGCGACAGATAGCCGCGTGTGAGGAGTGAATGCCGATGTTAGAATGGGTAATGCTGTTTATAGTCTTGTATAGCCTGGATGTATCTGTGGAGTGGTTTAGTGTTGTTATGAATTCCCTAAATGTTTGTTTGTTTGTCTTTAAGTCTGTTGTTTATTTCTGTGTTGAGCTGTTGTATCTGCTGTTTTATGGCTTCTGTGTGTGGTGTTCGTGTTATGTTTGAGGTTGTTACGTTGCCTTATGAGGTGGGCTATTTCTCTAGTGTAATTTGGGTTGTATTTCCTAATGTTGCCCTTGGGTATGTATTTGTTTGTATTATTGATGATCTGATTAAATGTCTTGAGTGTTGTATTGATGTTTATGATGAGTGTGCTGTTCAGTGTGGTGAATTGTTCCTCAGTCTGTATTTTGAACTGTTCCCAATCAGCTTTCTTGTAATTTCTTTAAGTGTGCCTAAGGCTGTTGAGGCAGAGTGTAGAACGTGTTGTAATAATGATGGGCAGGTGGTCTGATGACAGTTGTTTTTCTGTTCTCCAGTGTGTATGTGTTGCTAGTGAGGGGGAACAAAACGTTATGTCTGGGGAGGAGTTTGAGTATCCTGCTCGATGTGGTATGTGTGTGTTCTTCTGTATTGTTAAGAATGAAGAGGCTGTTTAGTTGTGTGGCTATGTTGGCGCCTCTGGTGTTGCTTTGATTGTGCAGGTACCAACTAGTGTCTTTAGCGTTGAAGTCTCCTCCTAAGATGACATTAGTGAGAGAGGCCAGATTGTGTAACTGTGGATTGTAACTGGCTGGCGCCTGAGGTGAACTATCTGGTGCGATGTAAATGTTGATAAGTGTGGACCTGTATTTCTAGCGTGTTATCTGCTTGGATTGTGTTTGTAGTGTTTTGGGTGGCATCAATGTAGCTAATGCTTTTACATATGTAAGTGATGAGTCCACCCCCGTGACCCCGAGTACAATTTTGACGGATCGCCGTGAAGTCAGGGATGGTGGGTGTTTTGTGTGTGCGTTTTAGTTTTGTTTCTTGTATAACTTTATAAGTGCTATGTGAATGTTTTGTTTGTGTACGAATTCCCTAAGCTGCGTGATTTGTTTGTGAGGCCATCTACGTTGTACTGTAATATGTTAATATTATGCTTCTGTATGTGTCTCATAGTCCTATTATGTCTGTGTCTTTATGTATGGTGACATGTGTAAGTTGTAGTGGGGCCTGGATTAGTCTTAATGTCGCTGGAGAGTAAGAGTAGTCCGGAGAGCACGCAATTGCTCCCCGTAAATGAAAAAAAAATAGCACGCTGGTATAGGTCCGACCTCGGGAGCCGATCGGCACTCTGACCGTGCCATGCAACAGGCCGTCGACTGCCAGTCTGGCCAACTGTAGACATCCCGCTGCACGGAGATTTGAGGAAGTTTGGCCACCAGTGCGTTGATGTTTCGATTTGACGTCACCTCTTCTTCGCGTTGACATGTCCCGCGCTGGAGGATATAGCCACTGTTAGAAGCTTCCTCGCTAGCTGCTAACTGTGGACATAGTTGAGGTTTTAGCTCCTTCCTATCAGTTTCTTATCTTTGGTCAAAATGTGCTGTTTAACACTGTCATTTCTTTTTGTACCTTATTTTCTTTATTAATTTGTCCAACAATCTGGGATTGGAAGTATATAATGAAATTATTTCCGGTCCTATCCTTTAAATGTTTTGATAAAAAGTTTTTAGGATTTTCTTTCAATCAAGAATAAAGAGAATGAATTCTTTACTAAATTTTGCTTTATTCTTTCCAAGTTTCTGCTAACTTCACCATAATTTTTCCGTTAATTTGGCTAAACACATTTTTGTTTTCAGATTTTGAACAAATTTAGTTTCTTCAGAAATATTCCTGACTTTGTATACTCTCACTAAATGGTCTGTCTTTACACTTCGTAGTTGCTTTGGAGCAGATCTCGGCAATCATTTACTAAATGATGTTATATATTATAATATCACATCATAAGTAAGTTATAACTATGCTTACAAAAGTGGATCTTTCCTCTCAAGGGAGGTCCTTCGACCCCTCCCCCCTGGCTACGGGCCTGACTTTGTATAAAGGTTATATTGGAACGACGTCACTAGCTGACAATGCTAAGTGCACTCGGAAAGGTTTCCTATCATGTTTGCGTGCAGCAGCAAAAAAAAAAAAAACGCGATTACTAGTTGTAAGTCATGCTTTTTTTTAAGTGTGTGTGTGTGTGTGTGTGTGTGTGTGTGTGTGTGTGTCACTCGAACTTGGCATTTCAACTTAATTTATTGATGCTGTATAATTATTAAAGAAATTTTGCACACGAGGCTAGCCTACCCAATTTGTCCAAAGATCGATTAACACTCTTCTTCTTGTTCAAA
Organism: Bathynomus jamesi; assembly: GCA_023014485.1. Classification (NCBI taxonomy): domain Eukaryota; kingdom Metazoa; phylum Arthropoda; class Malacostraca; order Isopoda; family Cirolanidae; genus Bathynomus; species Bathynomus jamesi. The sequence continues at coordinate 221,332 of JAJOZX010005960.1, forward strand.
TGTTGTAACGTCTCTAAAACCTTCATAAAAGTGACGCTTCCATTTGACAACCATAATTTTTATAACTTGATTTCCGCAGAAGATTGATCTCAATAAAGCAACCCCCTCATAGCTACAGCAAAGCTCACTTATATCCAGTTGGTCCGCGCTCGAATTTTAACGTAAATAATTTCATACAAACGATTTTGAACAAATTTTTTAAGCCAGTGAGAGCCCAACATTTACTGTAAGTTCACAAGTCACATTTTGAGTGTAGCCTCACATATTTGGTCTCTTTCTTGGCTTTGGATGTGAAACTCAAATTTTTGATGGCTGTGGTATTTTCTTAACTAGGTACTATGGCTTCGCTAGCTTTACAGCGATTTTACTCACATATAGGTAGTCCTTGGTGGCGACGTCAATATAACGTGGAACTAACCGCAACGACACTATTAATATAACTACTTCTTCTTCTTCTTCTACAGCATTATTAGTCCCACACTTGCGCGGGGTCGCTGCTGCGGATCCTCCTCCTCCACCCTTGTCTATCCTGTACCAGCTCGACATCCAGCTCCCGCTCCCTCAGGTCGTCCCGAACACTGTCCATCCATCTTCTCCGAGGTTTTCCTCTTCTTCTCCTACCCGGCGGTTCCATATCTAACATCCTGTTTCCTATGTACCCTCCGTCCTTACTCTTCACCTGTCCGAACCATCGTAGTCTTGCCTCGCGCACTTTTTCAGATATGCGTCCAACCTTTATTAACTCATTCCTCACTCTATCCCATCTAGTCACTCCACACGACACCTCTAGCTTGTTTTCCAGCGCCTTCGTCATGGGTACTGTCTCCACATTATTGCTGGTCTCACCACACTCTTGTAAGAGTGTGGTGAGCAGCATTATTATTCCCATTTATATGGGGTCGCTGTTGCTAATACTTTTCCACTCCTCCCTATCCTGCGCCATCTCCTCCGTCAGGTTTTTATCGCTCATGTCCATCCTGATGCGATCCTTCCACCTCATCCTCGGTCTTCCTCGTTTCCTCCTCCCGGGCACTTCCATAGATAACGCCCTCCTCCCAATGTAGTTCTCGTCTCTTCTCATTACATGCCCATACCATGCCGTTCTTCTCTCCTGAGCCTTCTTTGAAATTCCCGTAACTTTCACCACCACCACCCTGCTCTGTCGTTCCTTATCCTGTCTCTTCTAGCTACATCCCTCGATATTGTCCGCATGTCATCCTCTGGTTTTGGCAATAAATTTTACGGCCGGATGCCCTTCCTGACGACAACCCTAATAATTTTAATTTTCCGTATCTATACTACAGTGTGTCCGTAAAGTCATGGTGGGATTTTAAATAGCTATATTATTGCAACGAAACATGTTAATGAGATAAAAAAAAGGCAAATTGAAGAACAACTCTAAAAGAATAACTTTATTTAACGTAGTTCGATATGGGCTCCTCTGGTAGCCCTGCAGACATCTAGGCGGTGATTCAATTCCAGCCACACACGCCCAAGAACATCAGGAGTGACGGATGCGATAGCTTCCGTGATTCGCTCGTGCAAGTGATGAATATCCCTAATGGGTACACTGTACACGCTTTGCTTGACGTAACCCCACAAATAAAAGTCCAAAGGTGTCAGGTCCGGAGAGCGTGGAGGCCATGGCTTCCATCCTCCTCTTCCTATGCATCTCTGTGGAAATTTTTCATTAAGGAATTCTCGAACAACGTTGGCATAGTGCGGAGGAGCACCATCTTGCTGAAAGATGACATTATTGTCAATAAATTGGGGTACTGCAAAATGTTCCAACATAGCGAAGTAGTTGTGTGACGTCACAGTGGGTTCCGCGAAGAAAAATGGGCCAATCACTCGATCTCGTGCTAGAGCACACCACACATTAACTTTCGGGCTATTACGCTCATGTTCAACATAGGCATGTGGACAGCCTAGACTCACTACGAGATAAAGGTTAAGCTTAGCCTAGACTAACTACAAGATACAACTTTGAGAGTTGTTCTTCAATTTGGCATTGTTTCATCTCATTATCATGTTTCGTTGCAATAATATAGCTATTTAAAATCCCACCATGACTTTACGGACACATTGTAGTTCTAAGTTGAGACTTCAGAAATGCTTCACGAATAGCATTAACCTTTGGAGGATTTCTTGGTCTACCGGGGCATTTCTCTTTTTTCACACTTCCTTCTGGAGTGAACTTCTTTAACCACACTCTAAGATTTGTGTGGCGCTGGTTTGTATAATTCAAGCTTAAATCGTGTTTGGGCTGTAAGAATCGATCCACATTCATGAACCCACCTTACGGGGTTAGCCTTCTCTTCAACAGACGCCATTACAACTCAAAGGCAGGCGAAAATATAATAAAAACAGATGATGTACAATCTTCTTTAAAACTATCGCATTTCCATTGTTCAATTTTTTATACAAAATAACTTGCAACATTAATTAATCAAATTCATTAAAAAAAAATTTCGGATATATCAGATCGATGAAGTTTTCTTTTTTGCACAATTCACAACTTACTAGGTGTGCGAGTTCACATTTTTAAGTGTGAAAAGTTCAATATGTATGTATGTATGTATGTATAAGGTGAACTCAGGTCCGGCGCCAGCCTATTTGGCGCCGTTAGCAGGACTGCAGCTGGCGCCCCCACCCGCCTCCCACTTCACGATTGGGTTTGCCCACAAAGTAATCAAGGTACCATATTGAAGAAACTATTTGCCTTACACTGATCTATTTCAATTTGCTAATACATACATTTATTATAAAATTATAAAATCATTTCACAGTTCAAGAAAGTGTCATGACCAATCAAAACAGCGAGTAAAGCGAGGCATATGTAGTAACAAATCAGAACGCTCAAAAGTGCTAAAATATGCGTGCAAAAAGGACATATCTAGTGTTTTTTTCCAAGCAAGAAGGGCATATGTCACATAAAAACAGTTATTCGCTTACTGACGACTCCCGGAACTCATATTAAGCCGTAAATAAGCCGAGTCGCTTATTGACGACTCCCGTCTGTGCGCGCAACATTTTTAAATCGCTTATTTACGACTCCCGTCCCTAAAGGGTTAAAGGTCGTGATAGTGAAAGTTCTATAATGACTCAATAAGATGAATAAGTTAATTATGTAAATATCAGTAAAGCTAAACTGGTGTACATACGTCGTACAACCTTTCATCATTTGTCTATGCATCTCATTCCTTCACTATTTTTTTCATGTTGTTCTTACATAATACTATCAGACGTGCACAGGGCGGGAGGCGCTGGCGCCCCCCCGATCTTTGGCGCCCTTAGCATTTACTAACCTCGCCTAATGGAAGCGGCGGCCCTGGCGTGAACTTTTACACGAGTTATAAGGTGACGCGCCAATGACTCTCTTTTAGGGTTGAACAGAATGACAAATAGACCAAAGCGAGAGCCTGTCTGAATAGGTTTTACATCTTCCAAACACGAGTGATGATTGCTGCTGCTGCTGTTGCTTCTGGACTTTTCACTGAAGTTTCTCGTGACGCTTCAGTTTTGGGGATTCCGGCCAGTTCCGTCAAGGGTGACCCTTAAGGTCATGTAGTCCTGAGAAGATTTCTTATTTAATGGTTGTTTTATTGATTTGAAGTCGCTGGAGCTCATTTACGGTATCGTGGAAATGCTTTAGGATACTGACATCTATTCAGTCGGTTAAGAAATGAAGGTGGTCTTTGGTATCCAAAAACATCAGTTTGGGTGTGCCTCTGTACCTGCCAAGGTCCAAATATGAGTAAGATCCGCATGCATCTTTGTAATTTTATGGACTTATCTGAACAGAAGGCGAAAATCACCTTCAGAAGGGTGACCGTTTGAGGTCTCGAAACGCACTTGAGAAGTGTATTACCGTATCTAATCTATGAAGTTCTTGCAATAAAACCTATATAGCTCTATAATGAGGTGTTTATGACCACTTTATCTAATATGTGTGTGTGTGTGTGTATATATATGTATATATTCCTAAATCGCCAAAGTCCTCCTACATTTTCGTCCGTGACCATTGAAGTTGCAATAGCTACATTTGATGTCTTTTAATTTTTCAAGTTTTTAATCACATACGTTTCCGTTAAGGTAGGGAGGGTCCCATTATAAAGTTCAGAGAATACGCTTTTTTACCGTGTATAGTGATTATTTTTTCAAATTTCCTTCACGTTAAGATTTTAATTAAAATATCTAAATCAAAATACTACTACTTCACGCTACCTCAGGATTTTACACACCCAATTTTGTAAATTTTATTTTATTTTAGGTTTGGTGAGGTTAACTTAACCTAACCTAAATTGAGCCTACGGAACACAAATATTTTTAAAATTAATTCAAAGCAACTTTTATTATAAGAATTGTACACCTAAAAGTCCCCCGAGGGTGAGGGACTGGGAGGCCCATCCCCTAAGCGGCTAGGTTAGTGTGCACCTGGGAGGCGGGTCCCCTAAACGGCTGAGGGTAATCTCCACTAAATTTAGAATATACATTAAAGGAGAACCAGGTAAGGTTTTAGTAATATATTCGCACTTCCGAGTTTCCACTTAGGTTGTTTCGGTTTTTTTTTTTTTTTTTTTGCGTGTTGAAGTGCAGCGGACATTCTAGTAAAATAGATAGATAGATAGAAAAAAAGGAGCCAAAAGCAAGCGCCTACAAAAATGCCCATCTATATGAGAGCAGAAATCAAGGTCTTTGAGGCACTATGCCTTTTTTTTTTACTTTGAGAAGAGTGTGTAGTGTGTGAAGTGCATGTATATGTAGTAAAGAATAAAGGGAGAAGTGTGTTGTGTGTGTGTGTGTTTTAGAGCATGCTGGACTGCTCACAGGGTAGATGAGACACGGAAAAAGATCAGCTAAGGAGGACAGTGGGACAAGAAACGGGAGTTCCAGCAATATACATTTTAGGATATAATAATTGAGAAACAAACTGGCACATTACTCAGACCAGATGAAAGCGGACCATTGCGCCAACTCCCCAATTATTATGAACTACAACCCTCGAGAGCCGAACCCCCGACCTCTCAATTTTTTTCACTTCGCTACAGAAACTGTTTTACACACTGAAATAAGCGCTCTGGCAGACTATATTCCTAACTACGGTCTGACAAATTAGTATTTTTTGATACCTTTTGATTCAAGTTATTGTTGATTTCAGAGACCCAATTTTTTTTTTAGTCGTAATTGAGAATACGACAATTTAATAAGATTCTTTTCAAGAATAAAGATTTGTTTGACCTCAAAATCTCCTTTTATATTCATTTAAAATATACAGGGTGTCCCATAAGTGCGGTGTCATAGGAAAATTTATTTTAAATTAAATTTACCAAAGTAATACATTAGGACTAGAACAAATGTTCAAATTGGTCTTGTTTTGGGACGTTTTCTTTTGTTGCAGGTAGAATAACACGCAATGGCTAATGTTGAAGCGAGTTACAGTCCTCAGGAAAAGGCGGAGGCAACGAAAAAAAGTCACGAGACATCAATATGAACATTTGTTTTACTTTGGTAAATTTAATTTAAATTTTTTTTTCCTATGAGACCGGACTTATGGGATACCCTGTATATAAACAACTTTAAGCACGTAAGTAGCCACGTCGTAACACCGCTTCTCGTTTGATCAGCGAGATTATGCGACGTTGGCTTTGTTTGGTAGTTTGATGAGGGACCAGATTGTCCCCTAGATGGCTTGAGGTCCCAGGTAAAGGTGTAGGTCCCCTCCGTGATATGACTTTTGCTGTCACGGAGGTTAAAAACCACCAGACATTATTCCTTAAATAAAACCGTAATTATTATTGGAAATTAATCCCCTTGAATTAATTTTAGAGGCTTCAAACAAAGGGGGCTACCCCCACCCCTGTTTTACCATCAAAACGAAGACGTTTCACCTATTGAAAAATATCTGCCTCCAACCCCCATGACCCCCATTTCATATATATATATATTTGAAAATTATTTCACGAAAGTAACACGTGAAAAATATTTATGATGAATAAAACCACGAAGGAAAGGAAACAGAATGGTGCTCAAGCGCTTTCGTCTAATGACATCCTCAGGAACACTGAAGTACATAAAGAGTTACAGCCTATCTATAGGTTACAGAAAAAAAAATATATATATATATATATACAATAAACGGAGAAATTAAAATAAAAATTAAAAAATAAAGTAGAGGATTGTGGGAGGGGCATACAAATTTGTAAGGAAAAACTATCGATTTTTAGCACAAGATCAAATGAATTATTTCCAACCAATGTTAAAAAAAAAAAAAATATATACAAATTTATACTGGAAATCTGCCCGGGTTTTAGCACTCTGCCCGCATACAAGTTTACCAAAGATTTAGCATTCTACCCTTCTTATCTAAATCTGTTCTAAAGGAATTCAAAACAACATGATCGAGTTGAAAAAGACCTTTGTTTATGTTGAAGTTATTTGTAAGTTGGATAATGGCAGACTCAAGAATATTTCTATTAACAATGTTGCTAGAGTGAAATAAAACTGAAGCATTATTCCAATCAATACAGTGGGATAACTCTGACAAATGGACAAAAAGGGCACTGGACGACTGTCCTGTTCTAACGGAATATTGATGCTGTTTTATTTGTGTGCAAATCCTTTCCCGTCTGACCTATGTAAAAGGAATCACATTGTTTACAACCAATGCGCCCTATTATTAGCTCGGGGCTCTATTACTTATAAACTCTCCAAATGGCTTGTCAAAGTCTTGTCCCCCATTCTCGGAACTATCTCTGATTCACATGTAAAAAATTCCATGGATCCTACTGAAAAATTGAATAATGCACGTATTGAAACTAACGATGGATTGATCAGTTTTGACGTTTGTTCATTGTTTACAAAAGTGCCGATTGACTATATGCTTGACTTTCTCTCCCAAGAATTACATAAGTATGACCTGCCACTACCTTCACACATAGTTTTGGAACTTATTAAGCTTTGCATCAAAGACTGTAAATTCACTTTCAATAACGAGTATTATCAACAAGTTTTTGGGATGGCCATGGGCAACCCCTTGTCGCCCCTCCTCTCCAATATTTATATGGAGTTTTTCGAAATTACTTCCATTCCGAGAATCCTGGGGGTTGGCATCCCTTGGTTGCGGTACGTCGACGATATTTTGTGTATCTGGCCCATGAATCGTGACCTGGATAACTTCCTCCTTCAGTTAAATGATCAAGTCCCCTCCATTAAGTTTACTTTAGAAGTGGAACAAGACAATTCAATCCCGTTTTTGGATGTGCGTGTACATAGGGATAACCCAGGTTTTAAGTTTAGTATCTATCGGAAAAAACAAACAATTTGTCCTACGTACACTTTTACTCGGGACATGACACCCCAACTAAGAAGGCCATTTTTTCTTCAATGTTTCTCCGCGCCCTTAGGATCGCCAGTCCGGAATACATTGATGCCGAATTAGAAAAAATCAACGGTATTGGAAGTGATCTGTGTTATCCATCTGCGTTTATGGAATCTTGTCTCAACAAGGCAAAACGAACTTTCTATCGTATCAATAATAACACTCGTACTTTGTCAAAAAATATTTTAGTACTTCCATTTTTCCCGGGTTTTTTAGGCATTGCTAATGTACTTAAACTTTTGGATATTAATGTAGTATTTTCATATAACAATATTGTGAAAAATATCATAGTAAAAAATAGCCCTACCAATAATTCAGGCATTATCTATAAAATTGGTTGTAAACAATGTGATTCCTTTTACATAGGTCAGACGGGAAAGGATTTGCACACACGTATAAAACAGCATCAATATTCCGTTAGAACAGGACAGTCGTCCAGTGCCCTTTTTGTCCATTTGTCAGAGTTATCCCACTGTATTGATTGGAATAATGCTTCAGTTTTATTTCACTCTAGCAACATTGTTAATAGAAATATTCTTGAGTCTGCCATTATCCAACTTACAAATAACTTCAACATAAGCAAAGGTCTTTTTCAACTCGATCATGTTGTTTTGAATTTCTTTAGAACAGATTTAGATAAGAAGGGTAGAACGCTAAATCTTTGGTAAACTTGTATGTGGGCAGAGTGCTAAAACCCGGGCAGATTTCCAGTATAAATTTGTGTATATATATATATATATATATACAGGGCGTCCCAAAAAAATGTATACACACTTTAAATAATTATAAAGGCAGTGTTTATTAAAATACATTTCATTTTCAAAATGTAATAGAATCTACAGACATTATTTAATTGTTTTGTCAACGCCTGTTTTTAAACTGACATCCGTTCTGGTCCAGGCACTGCTGATAACGCGAAGCAATGGAATCGCAAACATCACGAAACATTTCGTTTGGTATTTGTGTGCATTCTCGTTCAATGGCTGCTCTCAATTCAGCGACTGTTGCAGGTTTTATAGCGTAGACTTTGTCTTTTAAGTATCCCCATAAAAAAAGTCTACTGGTGTGAGGTCTGGTGAACGCGGAGGGTATTCTACGAAACCCCTTCGTCCAATCCACATCCACATCGTGCCAAGTACCACTCGCAATACTCCACTCTTCGGTCCGGATCATCTTCATTAATAGCATGGACTAATCTTGGAATGTAACTTTTCCATTGACAGCGCTTCAAAATGCGTTGGACAGACGATTCTGAAATTCCTACCTCACGACTCGCTTGCCGCACAGATTTTCTTGGACTTTGGTGATACGTTTCCAGTACTCTTTCTTGCTTTGTGGGGCTTGTCGATGTCCGTGGTCTTCCGGAACGCTTCTTGTGGACATTCTGAACAGTTCCATCGGCTTCAAACTTATCTCTAATTCGAGTGATGGTAAGTCGCGTTGGTGGATCTGCTTGAAACTCCCTCCTAAACTGTCTTTGCACTTCAACTGCGTTTTCACACTTCCAGTAGCATTTTAGAATGAATTTCCTTTGTTCAAAGCTTAGTCTGACTGCCATTATTAATTCTAATGGGTTTAACTTGGAAAGAAAGAAACATCAATTGAGCTATCAGCTGTTAAAGTGTGTATACATTTTTTTGGGACGCCCTGTGTATATATATATATATATATATTTTTTTTTATAACATTGGTTGGAAATAATTCATTTGATCGTGCTAAAAATCGATAGTTTTTCCTTACAAATTTGTATGCCCCTCTCACAATCCTCTACTTTTTATTTTTTTATTTTTATTTTAATTTCTCCGTTTATTGTATATATATAAATAATTTTTTTTTTCTGTAACCTATATATAGGCTGTAACTCTTTATGTACTTCAGTGTTCCTGAGGATGTCATTAGACGAAAGCGCTTGAGCACCATTCTGTGTTTCCTTTCCTCCTTGGTTTTATTCATCATATAATCTATTCTTTGTGTTCTATTTATACACAACTTGTATACTATTTAAGAACTATTGACTATTCATGTCAGAAACAAAGTGAGAAGCCATCTTAAATTACTCTTTCTGGACTAACAACCCACTGACCAAATTCACTAAAACGCACAACCAACCATTTCTTATCTGGAACAACACAAACATATACGTAATAAACAATAAACTATAAATACATACGTAATAAGGGTCAATGTTCTTTAGGGTGAATGCAATCTTGTTCCAAATACGTCTGACCAATATACTCGTGTGTGTGTGTGATATATATATATATATATATATATATATATATATATATATATATTAGTGATGTAGGTCACATCCGCATCCGCATCCGCGGAACATCCGCACATTTTCTCGCATCCGCATCCGCACCCGCATCCGCACTTTGGACTGCGGATGTCGTGCGGATGTGGACCGTTGAGATAAAATGTCATTAATAAGCTGAAATTATCAAATTCTACTATATTAATAGAACTAGTTCAGTGTGCGCAAAAGTGATGCAAGCGACAAGACGAGAGGCTGTTCTTGTATGAAGTTACTCTCTTGCAACCTACTTAGATCCACGTTACAAAGCTAAGTTATTTTCACCTAGTACATTAGAACGAGTTAAATCACCACTTGGCAAAGCAGTTGAAGAGCTTCAATCTCTTGAATCTGTCGCTTCGCCACCCACCAAAAGAATAAAAGTTTCAGTGACAGAACCAACACCTTCAACAAGCAAATCTATCACAGAATCTGTCTCTCAGTTTCTTGAGTCAAGCAGCAATGACGAGACCTACGCGATGTCAAAAGATGTAGTAAAAATGATCGAGAGCTATCACCAAGAAAAACGCCTGGCTGCATGTGAGAATCCTATTAGTTGGTGGAAAAATACGCAGAATATCTATCCATACTTGAGTAAACTTGCAAGGAAACATTTAGCCTGTCCTCCAACAAACGTACTAAGCGAGAGATTATTTAGCAGTGCTGGATTAATATATGATGAAAAGAGAAACAGACTGGCAGCAGAAAAGGCAGAAAAATTAATGTTCCTTAAGCATAACCTTCCTATAATTAAGTTTGAACATTAAACGATGAACATCTTAGTTTACTTTATTTTAATTACTCATTTATAAATATGCCTAATAAAACTTTAAACTTAATATAAATAGTTATCAAGCTAATTAAAGATCTCTTTCTATAAGGGTGGAGGAGGTTGGGGAAAGAGGTCGGTGGGGTGCATTTGAGTTGGGTTCACGTCCCGCATCCTGGTAACACAATTATGGTTTCTAATTGTGGCTGAAACTCAACAAAATATAACGAATTTATTTGCAGACGAATTCACTAATTGATTTCTATATTAGTTAGATGCTTGATATTATTTTATATGTTCAGAGAAAAGTACAGCAATTATTGTACAATTAATCAATTATACTACATTATAGCTACAGCTCTCTCTATATAATAACTTATTATATACGTTAAACACAAAAAATCTCGAATATATCCTAAAAAATAACGAAAATGTAGACATCCGCATCCGCGGATGTTGAAATCAAACATCCTCATCCGCATCCGCGGATGTGAAAAAAATGACATCCGCTACATCACATATATATATACATATATATATATGAAAATTATTTCACGAAGGTAACACGTGAAAAATATTTATGATGAATAAAACCACGAAGGAAAGGAAACACAAAATGGTGCTCAAGCGCTTTCGTCTAATGACATCCTCAGGAACACTGAAGTACATAAAAAGGGTTAAGCCTATATATAGGTTACAGAAAGAAAAAAAGAAAAAATAAATAACATACATACACACACACACACATATATATATATAATTATATATATATATACATATCTATATATACAAATACATACATACATACATAAAAAAAAAAATAAAAAATAAAAAAAAAATAAAAAAATAAAAAAAAATAATAAAAAATTAAAAATTAAAACCTTAAAGGATTACCAGTGAGGCGTACGCCTCACTGGTAATCCTTTAAGGTTTTAATTTTTAATTTTTAATTATTTTTTTTTATTTTTTTATTTATTTATTTTTTTTTATTATTTTACTTCTCTGTTTATTGTATATATATGTATGTATGTATGTATGTATGTATTTGTATATATAGATATGTATATATATATATATATACATGTGTGTGTGTGTGTATGTATGTTATTTATTTTTTCTTTTTTTCTTTCTGTAACCTATATATAGGCTTAACCCTTTTTATGTACTTCAGTGTTCCTGAGGATGTCATTAGACGAAAGCGCTTGAGCACCATTTTGTGTTTCCTTTCCTTCGTGGTTTTATTCATCATATATATATATATATATATATATATATATATATATATATATATATATATACAGGGTGTTCCATAAGTCCGGCATCATAGGAGAAATTCATATTTTTCTCTTTCTACAAACCATAATTCATATTTTTCTCTTTCTACAGGCCATAATGTCTGTGAGCAAGGAAGAACGAATCCAGATAATTCTACTCATAGGAAATCGGAGTCAAAGAGAGGCCGCTGCTGAATTTAAGACTGCATCCAGACTGCGAGCCAATAACAGAGAGTTGTGTTTGCAGACTTGTTGCAAAGTTTAAGGAAACAGGATCCATAGAAGATAAACCACGCAGTGGACCTTCAAGGAGGTCCACTGACGATGATACAGCGACTGCTATCCTGGCTCATTTTAGCAGAAGAACCAATAAGTCTCTTCGGCGATTGTCCGCCGAGACAGGAGTGTCGAAAAGTAGCATCCATCGCATTCTTCAGGCTCACAAATGGCATCCATAAAAACTTCAAACCCTACAGAAATTAAGCGAAGATGATCCCGACCGGCGGATGGAATTTTGTGAATGGGCTACGGAACAATACATATTGAGCACGTTCTGTAAATAAAAGCTTTTGTTTTGCCTTTTTAAATTTTTTTCCTATGATGCCGGACTTATGGGACACCCTGTTTTATATATATATATATATATATATATATTTTATATATATATACACAGGGTGTCCTAGAATTATCTGTACAATTTTTGGCTGTTATTAAAAGTCAACCATGAAGTGTAGAAATTCCAGTGTTGTCCCATTTTACAGAGAATCTCATTAAGTTTTTTCTGATACCAAGTTTTGACAAGTTTTTTAGAAATTCCAGTGTGTCCGAAAATTATCTGTACAATTTCATCTTTTAATAAAATTCTTGATAACACACGTAAAATTCTTAAACAAGATTATTTAGAATCTGTATTTTCAAAAGTTTCTTTTATTAAAGTAACGTTGTTACAAACATTCGATATGTGCACCATCAGTGATTCGCAAAACATCCAATCGATAATCCAAATGTTGCCATGTACGCTGCAGCATATCCACATCAATTCGCTCAATAGCAGCTGTGATTCTTGCTTTTAAATCATCAATGTCTGTCACCCGCGTACAAAAAAGAAAAAACTTGTCAAAACTTGTTATCAGAAAAAACTTAACGAGTTTCTCTGTAAAATGGGACAACACTGGAATTTCTACACTTCATGGTTGACTTTTAATAACAGCCAAAAATTGTACAGATAATTCTAGGACCCTGTATATATATATATATATATATATATATATATATATAATATATATATACAGGGTGGGCCGTAAGTTTCCATACATAGGAAAAATAAACATTTTTTTATGGACAACCATTTTTATTTATATAATATGCTCTACATGGTTGCCATTGTTTTGAAAACACATTTCAATACGTGTTCCCCACTGTTGATGAACACGCATTAGCACAGTTGACGTTATGCTTGTAATGGCGTTGGTGATACGTTCCTTTAGATGATTTATGTCTCGTATCTTTTCCTGATACACCATGGCCTTCAAGTGCCCCCAAAGATAGAAATCAAGGGGGGTGAGATCTGGGGATCTGGGAGGCCACTCCACAGGACCACGCCGACCAATCCAAGCATCCGGAAACTGCTGATCCAAATACCGACGCACGTGAAGACCATAATGAGGTGGAGCTCCATCTTGCTGGAAGTAAACTGGGAAGTTACCTTCCTCGTTTAGCAGGGATGGGAAAATCTCTTCTTGCAACATGTTAAGATACCTTTCGGCATTAAGATTTCCACTGACAAAAATTGGTCCAATAATTCTGTCACCCCATATCCCGGCCCACACCATCACTTTACCGGCACCTTGCATCTTCGTCGGACTCAGCCAGTTAGGGTTAGCATTACTCCAATAACGTATGTTTTGCCGATTAACCTCTCCATTGACGTAAAAATTTGCTTCATCAGTAAACAAGATCTTAGTTGAAAAGTTTGCATCCTCGTTCACTTTGGTTAATGCCCATTCACAGAATTCCATCCGTCTATCCGGGTCGTCTTCACTCAAATGCTGTGCCATATGCAATTTGTATGGATGCCATTTGTTTGCTTTCAAAATGCGCCTGATACTCGATCTGCTGACACCACTTTCTGCAGACAACCGTCGTGTACTTTTTCTGGGACTCCGTGTAAGCGCTGTAAGTATCGTAGCTGTTGTGTCTTCATCGGTGGCTGTACGTCTTGGACCACTTCGCGGTTGATCTGCAACATTTCCAGTTTTCTGAAACTTGTTAATAAGTTTTGCCACAGTCAGAGCTGGGCAGTATTTAAATACATTTGTATTTAAATACGTATTTAAATACATTTGTGTATTTAGAACTGTATTTATAAATACATGTTTTTCATGTATTTAAATACAGTATTTAAATACTTTAATGAGTATTTAAATACAATGTATTTAAATACTCAAAATATAAAAATGTAAATACTTTTACTGGTTTAATACACGTTCTGTACTAGCACAGTACGACGCGTCGACAGTGTAGTACAGCATGGTTCATGTTTCAACGTGTCAGTTCAATCAGTTGTGTGCCACTCTTAGTCGAAACCGGTTGATTTCTTTATCGTGTGCGTGTCATGGCTTAGTGAATTAGTGAATGCATATGTTAAAATTTGTATGTATTTAAAATGTATTTACAAATGTATTTAAATACAATTGATGTATTTTGTATTTAGTATCTAAATACATTCGTAAAATGTATTTAGTATTTAGTATTTAAATACATTTCTCCCATGTATTTAGTATTTAGTATTTAAATACATTCAATGTATTTATTGCCCAGCTCTGGCCACAGTGTCGTGTGTGATGTTCGTTCCATGTTGTCTGTTAAAGTTCATTGCAACCATGCGACTGCTTCCCGACCCAGCCATCAGTATGATTTCAATTCGTTGCTCTTTCGTCAAACGCATATTCTTAGGGTATCTGAAACATAAAAACAAACGTTTAAATTTTCCTATGTATGGAAACTTACGGCCCACCCTGTATATATATATATCATTCAGTTTCTCATTGAAATTCGTTGCGATAAAAGTTACGAAAATTGTATAATAACAAAAATTAAGTATTGCCTTTTTGCAAATCTAAAATTTTAGTTAAATTTTCTCAAATGAAATTATAAGTATATATATATACACACACGCGCACATCGTCCGAATTGTTCATTCTGACGAAGGTCAAGCTTGTCACTCCGGCTTAAACCTACAGTTTAACGTGGAATCCGAGCCACGCCCCACCAGCGTCTTAAACACAAGGCTACCCAGGGTACCCATTTATCTACCAACCACATTTTATTGTGTGGAAGGGTGAACAGCTGGGTTTTGCTGCGCGCCGCCTGCCGTCACCGGGTCTCGATCCCGGGGCCAATGTATTCGTAGTCAGCCAGCGATGCTAAACACTATCCTACCGAGGCGCATATATAGTGTGTGTGTGTATTTTTTTTTTTAATCTGAATCTGTTGATGCCCATATTTAGGGTATAATGAACATTTTTCCCTAATTCTTTTTGTGGGTATAGACATCGTTACTCCTTGAATACGTTGTTATGAATGTGGAATTTACTGTGGGGTTGGTGTTCTTTGTATTGCTACACGAAAACTTTAGTATGTCGAGGTACATTACATAAACATGGCGGATAAAAGTTATTTTACAATCGTGGAACGTTTTTGTTGAGTTTTTGGGTTCACAAAAAAAGAATAACTTCATAATTAGGAGAAATGAAATCTACAAAATTCAAAAACTTCAGACGTAGTTCAAATTAGCATAGTAATAAGTCGTTATGTTAGATTAGGTTAGTAATTATGGAGTAGTCTCCAAACTGCGTCTGGATTCTGGACTTTACTGTGAAATCTGCCGGGTAGACCGCAATTCCAATTTAGTGTGTGTCGCGGTCATGACGTAAAATTACTTCCCGTAGAACATAGATCAACTACAACGAAGTTAAGTTGTGTTTGGATAAGTGACTATCATCTGCATCCATATGATGTCGCGTCTTGTGGTTCGGTTCTAACGTAGAGTCGTAGGTTTTGTCCGTCGAATAAACTTTGCTGTTACGAAGAATATTAAAGAACGCTAAAATTACACGCACCCAGTTCGAAATTAACTTCCAAACATGACGTAACCCTAAAGTATGATTCATGTGAGTGACAGCATAATACATTTAAGTGACGTTATTTGAGTTTAGATTATTATCTCGGAGATGTTATAGTGATTGTAACAAAATGTTAATTACTATTGCATTTTGTGTGGTAGATTCTCATAAAAGTGTTTCGAGTAAAGCTAAATTTTCTTTCAAAGATTCATTTTTCCCAAACCTTTTCGATCATTGTACAATAATATTAAAATATTATTAAAATATATTAGTTACCCATAGAATGTTTTCATATAATGAAATAAAATTTCCTAACTTAAAATTTATATTTGTAAAGAAATACTTTCTTAAAATTCTTTCAAATACATAATTAAACTGCATTCTTCAAATGCTTTTGTAATTTGTATGTATCATTATTGACACAATAAGCACCTTATATATTTCATTTTTTTTCTTAATTTTGCAACCTTCCTTCGGGAGGTAAAAAAACAAAAAAATGGTGTCAATAATTCAGCATTGTTGAAGCACCTTAAACAGAAAAAAACAAAACCATAAGTACTTAAAATTATGGAAATATGGTGTCAATGATCCAGTAGGGTAGAAGCACCTTAAGCAGAAAAAACAAAACAAATAATTATGGAAATAGAAATTCTTAATTTTGCAACCTTTCTTCGGGGAGTCAAAAAAAAATAAAAAATAAAAAATAATGGTGTCAATAATCCAGCAGGGTTGAAGCACCTTAAACAGAAAAAAAAAAAAAAAACCATAAGTACTTACTAAACTCATATTTTGCAACCTTCTCTCGGGGAGGGGGGAAAAAAAAAAAATGGTGTCAATAATCCAGCAGGGTTGCAAACACCTTAAACAGAAAAAAAAAAAAAAACAAGTACTTACCTACTTCATTTGAATAAAAAATCTTAATTTTGCAACCTTCCTTCGGGTAATAATAAAAAAATAAAAAAATATGGTGTCAATAATCAAGTAGAATTGAAGTACCTTAAACAAACATTTACCAAAATTTTGCAACTTTTTTCGGGGAGGTAAAAAAAAAGAAAAAATACCGACGCAGCTCTTCCTTCCCCTTCCCTCCACTATAACCTTGAACCATGTAAGCATGTAACATAAGCCAATCGACAGCTGACATTGTTTGGTGTTTGAAGCAGTGTTAAGAATGCCACACACCTTCACATGCCGAATATGTAGATATGGTGTATGTCTACGGTTTTTGCGATGGAAGTGCAACAGGTGCTGTTGCAGAATACCGTCGACGGTTTCCGAACCGCAGAATTCCTGTATCTAATACCATTCAAAATGCCACTGTTTAAACATTAAATGTTAGAAACAGTAATTGGTTTCTCTGTCTTGATTACCATTAACAATGCTTTTGTATTTATAGATTCAAACAGCTCTATCTCCGTAACCATTCAGAATTGGACACATGTTCATATGAACTTTTTTTCTCACAATGACCGATATTATCACCTCCCGAAGTATGACCTTTCCTCCTGAAACACCCTGTATATGTTTTTCGAAATAGCTGTCTTATTAAGTTTTTGTTAATATTTTCCCGTGTTTTACTAAAAATAGTGAAAATTTGAAAGTGCAGACGCGGTTCGGAGACTGGTCAAAGTATCGTTAAAATACATAGTTATGCTGGGTTAAGTTGGTAAATTATGGATTCATCTCCAAACTGCATTTGGGTAATCGTTCGTTTTACCCCTGCTAGTCGATTTTGATATGAGAATAGGTTTTTCTGTTGTATTTTGGGGTGTTTTATTCAAATCTGACCTTCATTTCGATACTTGTAGGTTATCTTCCCCCCTACCAATTTTGACAGAATATTTTATTATTATTCGTTTTTTGACCCAGTCACACCCAGCTATAACAGCAATATATATTGAATAACCAATCAAAACTGAATAAGAAAATATATATATTATCTTGTGCAAATTTGTATAAAATCTACTTGTGAAAAAACTATATAGGGCTATGGGTTGATTGCCTGTGCCCTCATCCGTTGGAAATTTCCAACAGACTTTAGTGGAGGGTTACCGACAACAGCCCTATGCGTTTTCGTTAGAGAGTTATGAATATGTAGTTCTTTAAAGGACCTCTTTACATTTATATTGATTACGGTAATTCTAGCGTCGGGATTTAGGAAGCCTTATGTTAATGAAAACTGAAATTGCCTCAACTTATTTTTGCTGGGTCCTTGGTTTGCTTCGATGTAGGGCGTTACGATCATTTTCGGTGTAGGGCCGCCACGATCGAGTTACGCGGCGAATTTACTTAAGGTAATTAATATAGGCAGTCACTATATAAATACTTTAGGGTGTAGGCCTACCCTTTTATGAGTATTGAGTTTATTATAAGGAATTCACTCAGAACTTGAGGGAAAACTTAAACGCGTCTTCCCTGTTTAAAGCGTTCGCTGTAGAAAATAAACAGCCCCGAGAGCCGTTCCTTGATTCGCTTGTATTATTTGCCGAACTAGCAAAATTTTTGTTTGGTCTACTCTTCTGTGGTAGACTAAGCAATAAATTGGGTTTTCTTGTTGCTATGTGAGGCTGATTCATACATACAGGTTCTTTGTACGTATGGCAATTCAATTATTTCATTCCCAATAGGCTATGTCACCAATCCCGAGGCAACTTTGTATAGATATTTAATTAAATTAATTAATAATTTATATTTAATTATGAAATAAATGTACCACATATGATACCATGTTGTGAGCGCGTATAGTTTTTCCATAGTACTTTTTGCTAAAAAAAATATTTTCTACTTTCTAATATGTATGTATGTAAATTTCGGTTAATTTGTTTATTTTGGCTACCTTTTTTGGAGATTTTCATTCAACTATAGGTTACTTTGTTTATTTTTAGCTACTTTTTCTTGATTTTGCCTACTTCTTTCTGTTACTCGTTAGTTTGGTGATTTTCGTTCTAGAACCATGACGTGTTAATCTTGTGAACTTGATTTTGAAGACCTAATCCGCCTTGTTGGCCTCGATGAAGATAAAAGTTGATGTTTTTTCCAATCACGGCATAATTCGGACATCCGTGATTTGCCCTAAATGCAATACTGCCTGTATTTTAAGACAAGACTCAAAGATGTGTAGGTGCCGTAAAAAAAATCCAAAAAATAAGCAAAACATTGAACGCTTGTGGAAGGATGTGAAATCGTAGATTTTACGTGCTGGGAACAGACGCCCTCATTACCGGAAATATTTTGCATGATACTTGTTCCTGGCAGAACATCCTGACGATTCTACAGTTCTGCATCACTTCCTAACTGCAATTGCAGAACTATATCCTCCAAAATAAGGTGACTGGTTAGGTTAGGTTATTAGGTTAGGTTAAGTTACGGTAGGTTAGGTTGGTTTAGCACGAATGCAAACTTTTCTGGTCGATTTTGAGGTGTTTTGCACGAATCTGCCATCCGGTTACTGTGCAAATGCGTAGTTTTCGAGATGACGATATCTCAAAAACTACGCATTTGCACAGGAAACGGATGGCAGATTCTTGCAGATCACCTCAAAATTGACCAGAAAAGTTTGCTCTCATTATAAAAAGAGACTGGGCCAAAAAACGAATAATTACCAAATATTTTCGTTAAAAATAACGAAAATATCACGACTTAACCTAACCAATTATCAAGGGCGTACAGTTGATCTATTACAATTTATAACATTGTTTCTGGCATAGCATTTATTATTTACTAATAGATCAACTGTACGCCCTTGATAATTGGTTAGGTTGAGTCGTGATATTTTCATTAGTTTTAACGAAAGTATTGTCAAAATGGGGGGGGGGGGAGATAACCTACAAGTACCTTCATTTCTTGTGCAAATGAATTATCGAATACCCAGTTAGGTCAGCTGTACGCCCTTGCAATGATTGGTTAGATTGTCGTGATATTTTAATTAGTTTTAATGAAAATATCACGATTTAACCCAACTAACGAAAATATCACTACAACCTAACCATTCGTCAATGGCGTACAGTTAACCTAACCGGGCATTCAATAATTCATTTGCACAAGAAATGAAGGTCAGATTTGAATAAAACGCACCAAAATATACCAGAAAAACCTATTCTTATATAAAAATCGACTCGTAGAGGTAAAACGAATAATTACCAAAGTGTGTCCAAAAATACGTTTTCTTTGTTTTGGGATTTTTAAAGAAAACGATTGTTTTAGGATATTAACAGGCATTTATGAGACTGAAAAACTGGAGTGTGTATCAAGATTTAAAGAATTGTGGCACTAAAGATAATGTTTAATGTGTGTACCTGTAATGTAATGTACACTTTAATGTTATGTAATGTACAATTTAAAGGCTCGATAGCTTACGTCATTATGTAGTCTGTTTATATCTCTCATACCCTGTCCCTAGGCTAGGCCGAAGGTGATTATCCTAGGTTTAGCTGCTTCTATTAGTCAAAATCTCCTTTTATATTCGTTTAAAATATACAGGGTGTCCCATAAGTTCGGTGTCATAGGAAAATTTATTTTAAATTAAATTTACCAAAGTAATTCATTAGGACTAAAACAAATGTTCAAATTGGTCTTGTTTTGGGACGTTTTCTTTTATTGCAGGTAGAATAACACGCATTGGCTAATGTGGAAGCGAGTTACAGTCCTCAGGAAAAGGCGGAGGCAACGAAAAAAAGTCACGAGACATCAATATGAACATTTGTTTTACTTTGGTAAATTTAATTTTTAAATTTTTTTTCCTATGAGACCGGACTTATGGGATACCCTGTATATAAACAACTTTAAGCACGTAAGTAGCCACGTCGTAACACCGCTCCTCGTTTGATCAACGAGATTATGCGACGACGTTGGCTTTGTTTGGTAGTTTGATGAGGGACCAGATTGTACCCTAGATGGTTTGAGGTCCCAGGTAAAAGTGTAGGTCCCCTCCGTGACATGACTTTTGCTGTCACGGAGGTTAAAAACCACCAGACATTATTCCTTGATTAAAACCGTAATTATTATTGGAAATTAATCCCCTTCAGTTAATTTTAGAGGCTTCAAACAAAGGGGGTTACCCCCACCCACCTTTTACCATCAAAACCAAGACTTTTTACATACTGAAAAATATTATAGAGTAGTCTCCAAACTGCGTCTGGATTCTGGACTTTACTGTGAAATCTGCCGGGTAGAACGCAATTCCAATTTAGTGTGTGTCGCGGTCATGACGTAAAATTACTTCCCGTAGAACATACTGTAGATCGGATCAAGTGAAGATAAGCACCCCTAACCTTTTTTAGTTAGCTTTATAAGGCTAACTAACGAAAATATTACGACTTAACCTAACCAATCGTTAAGTCAACTGTACGCCCTTGACGATTGGTTAGGTTAGGTCGTGATATTTTCTTTAGCCTTATAAAGCTAACTAAAAAAGGTTGGGGGTGCTTATCTTTACTTGATCCCATAGCATAGATCAACTAAAATGAAGTTAGGTTGTGGTTGGATAAGTGACTATCATCTGCATCCATATGATGTCGCGTCTTGTGGTTCGGTTCTAACGTAGAGTCGTAGGTTTTGTCCGTCGAATAACCTTTGCTGTTACGAAGAATATTAAAGAACGCTAAAATTACACGCACCCAGTTCGAAATTAACTTCCAAACATGACGTAATCCTAAAGTATCATTCATATGAGTGACAGCATAACGTTATTTGAGTTTAGATTATTATCTCGGAGATGTTATAGTGATTGGAACAAAATGTTAATTACTATTTCATTTTGTGTGGTAGATTCTCATAAAAGTGTTTCGAGTAATGCTAAATTTTCTTTCAAAGATTCATTTTTCCCAAACTTTTTCGATCATTATACAAGAATATTAAAATATATTAGTTACCCATAGAATGTTTTCATATAGTAAAATAAAATTTCCTAACTTAAAATTTATATTTGTAAAGAAATACTTTCTTAAACTTCTTTCAAATACATAATTATACTGCATTCTTCAATTTATTTTATTTGTCTATATCATTATCCACACAGTTATCACAAAAATCCAATAGAAAAATGTATATGAATTCTTCATTTTGCAATCTTCCTTCGGGAAGTAAGAAAAAAAAAAAATTGTGTCAATAATCCAGCAGGGTTGAAGCACCTTAAACAGAAAAAAACAAACAAAGAGAAATTAATATTCTAACATGATTTTGCGCCCATTTCGGGAAGAAAAAAAAAAAAAATGGTGTCAATAATCCAGCAGGGTTGAAGCATTTTAAACAGGAAAAAACAAACAATTTGAATGATTGTAAATAAAAATAAAACATTTTGGAACATTCCTTCAGGGATTAAAAAAAAAAAGTGGTGTCAATCAATTCAGGGTCCGAAGGCTTTGAAGCACCTTAAACAGAAAAAACAAACAATTTGAATTTAAACGTTTAAATTAAACATAATCTTAATTTTGTAGCCTTCCTTCGGGGAGTCAAAGAAAAAAAAAAAATGGTGTCAATAATCCATGTAGGGTTAAAGCACCTTAAGCAGAAAAAAAAAAAACCAATTTGAATTTAGTATTTTTTTTTAAATTTTGTAACCTTCATTCGGGAAGACGAAAAAGAATGGTTGAAGCACCTTAAACAGAAAAAAAAAAAAAAAATTTTGCAACCTCCTTTCGGGGAGATAAAAAAAAAAAAAATGTCAGTAATCCAGTAGGATTGCAGCGTAATAAACCAAAAAAAATACACAGATAACAAATTTTGCATTGGTGCTAATAATCCAGCTGGGCTGCAGCACCTTAAAAAAAATTGTGTATATATACAGGGTGTTTCAGGAGGAAAGGTCAATACTTCGGGAGGCGATAGTATCGGTCATTATGAGAAAAAAGTTCATATGAACATATCTAATTCTGAATGATTACAGAGATAGAGCTGTTTGAATCTGATGCGCGCGCAGCTCTTCCTCCCCCTTCCCTCCACTATAACCTTGAACCATGTAAGCATGTAACATAAGCCAATCGACAGCTGACATTGTTTGGTGTTTGAAGCAGTGTTAAGAATGCCACACACCTTCACACATGCCGAATATGTAGATATGGTGTATGTCTACGGTTTTTGCGATGGAAGTGCAACAGCTGCTGTTGCAGAATACCGTCGACGGTTTCCGAACCGCACAATTCCTGTATCTGATACCATTCAAAATGCCACTGTTTAAACATTAAATGTTAGAAAAAGTAATTGGTTTCTCTTTCTTGATTACCATTAACAATGCTTTTGTATTTGTAGATTCAAACAGCTCTATCTCCGTAACCACTGAGAATTAGACACATGTTCATATGAACTTTTTTTCGCACAATGACCGATATTATCACCTCCCGAAGTATTGACCTTTCCTCCTGAAACACCCTGTATATATTTTTCGAAATTAGCTGTCTTATTAAGTTGTTGTTAATATTTTTCCAAGTGTTTTTTATTATAAAAAGTGAAAATTTGAAATTGCAGACGCGGTTCGGAGACTGGTCAAAGTATCGTTAAAATACATAGTTATGCTGGTTAAGTTGGTAAATTATGGATTCATCTCCAAACTGCATTTGGGTAATCGTTCGTTTTACCCCTTCGAGTCGATTTTGATGTGAGAATAGGTTTTTCTGTTGTATTTTGGGTTTTTTATATCCTACCGAAGCTATCCTACCGGGCTTTTTAAGCATTGCTAATGTACTTAAACTTTTGGATATTAATGTAGTATTTTCATATAACAATATTGTGAAAAATATCATAGTAAAAAATAGCCCTACCAATAATTTAGGCATTATCTATAAAATTGGGTGTAAACAATGTGATTCCTTTTACATAGGTCAGACGGGAAAGGATTTGCACACGTATAAAACAGCATCAATATTCCGTTAGAACAGGACAGTTGTCCAGTGCTCTTTTTGTCCATTTGTCAGAGTTATCCCACTGTATTGATTGGAATAATGCTTCAGTTTTATTTCACTCTAGCAACATTGTTAATAGAAATATTCTTGAGTCTGCCATTATCCAACTTTCAAATAACTTCAACATAAGCAAAGGTCTTTTCAACTCGATCCTGTTGTTTTGAATTCCTTCAAAACAGATTTAGATAAAAAGGGTAGGACGCTAAATCTTTGGTAAACTTGTATGCTACTTTATTAACTTTTAATCTTCATTTTATTATATATATATCGAAACTTGACTATAAAAGGCAAAGTGTTAAAACCCGGGCAGATTTCCAGTATAAATTTGTATTGTTATAATTCATTTGATCTTGTGCTAAAAATCGATATTTTTCCTTACAAATCTGTATGCCTCTTTGTTAATCCTTTAATTTTTAATTTTTATTTTTACTTCTCTGTTTATTGTGTATATATATATATATATATATATATATATATATGTGTGTGTGTGTGTAGATATGTATGTGTATATATATATGTGTTTGTGTGTATGTATGTTATTTATTTATTTATTTTTTTCTTTCTGTAACCTATATATAGGCCGTAACCTTTTATGTACTTCAGTGTTCCTGAGGATGTCATTAGACGAAAGCGCTTGAGCACCTTTTTGTGTTTCCTTTCCTTCGTGGTTTTATTCATCATAAATATTTTTCACGTGTTACTTTCGTGAAATAATTTTCATATATATATATATATGTGTGTGTGTGTGTATTTTTTTTTTAAATCTGAATCTGTTGATGCCCATATTTAGGGTATAATGAACATTTTTCCCTAATTCTTTTTGTGGGTATAGACATCGTTACTCCTTGAATACGTTGTTATGAATGTGGAATTTACTGTGGGGTTGCTGTTCTTTGTATTGACACACGAAAACTTTAGTATGTCGAGGTACATTACATAAACATGGCGGATAAAAGTTATTTTACAATCGTGGAATGTTTTTGTTGAGAGTTTTTGGGTTCACAAAAAATAATAACTTTATAATTAGGAGAAATGAAATCTACAAAATTCAAAAACTTCAGACGTAGTTCAAATTAGCATAGTAATAAGTCGTTATGTTAGATTAGGTTAGTGATTATGGAGTAGTCTCTCAAACTGCGTCTGGATTCTGGACTTTACTGTGAAATCTGCCGGGCAGAACGCAATTCCAATTTAGTGTGTGTCGCGGTCATGACGTAAAATTACTTCCCGTAGAACATAGATCAACTACAACGAAGTTAAGTTGTGTTTGGATAAGTGACTATCATCTGCATCCATATGATGTCGCGTCTTGTGGTTCGGTTCTAACGTAGAGTCGTAGGTTTTGTCCGTCGAATAAACTTTGCTGTTACGAAGAATATTAAAGAACGCTAAAATTACACGCACCCAGTTCGAAATTAACTTCCAAACATGACGTAATCCTAAAGTATGATTCATGTGAGTGACAGCATAATACATTTAAGTGACGTTATTTGAGTTTAGATTATTATCTCGGAGATGTTATAGTGATTGTAACAAAATGTTAATTACTATTTCATTTTGTGTGGTAGATTCTCATAAAAGTGTTTCGAGTAAAGCTAAATTTTCTTTCAAAGATTCATTTTTCCCAAACCTTTTTTCGATCATTATACAGTAATATTAAAATAATATTGAAATATATTAGTTACCAATAGAATGTTTTCATATAATAAAATAAAATTTCATAACTTAAAATTTATATTTGTAAAGAAATACTTTCTTAAAATTCTTTCAAATACATAATTAAACTGCATTCTATTCTTCAATTTATTTTGTAATTTGTATATATCATTATTAACAAATTAGGCACCTTAAAATTAAAGAACAGAATGAAATTATCTTAATTTTGCAGTCTTCCTTCGGGAAGTCAAAAAAAAAAAAAAATGGTATGAATAATCCAGTAGAGTTGAAGCATCTTAAACAGAAAAAAAAAAAAAACATCATGAAATTATCTTAATTTTGCAGCATTTTTCGGGGAGTCAAAAGAAAAAAAATGGTGTCTATAATCCAGTAGGGTTGAAGTACCTTAAGCAGAAAAAAACAAACAAACAATTTAGTATTTCCTTTTTTAATTTTGTAATGTTCTTTCGGGGAGACGAAAAAGAATGGTGTCAATAATCCAGCAGGGTTGAAGTACCTTAACATTTACCAAAATTTTGCAACCTTTTTTTCTGGGAGGTAAAAGAAAAAAAAATTGCCAGCGCAGCTCTTCCTTCCCCTTCCCTCCACTATAACCTATAAGCATGTAACATAAGCCAATCAACAGCTGACATTGTTTGGTGTTTGAAGCAGTGTTAAGAATGCCACACACCTTCACACATGCCGAATATGGAGATATGGTGTATGTCTACGGTTTTTGCGATGGAAGTGCAACAGGTGCTGTTGCAGAATACCGTCGACGGTTTCCGAACCGCAGAATTCCTGTATCTGATACCATTCAAAATGCCACTGTTTAAACATTAAATGTTAGAAACAGTAATTGGTTTCTCTTTCTTGATTACCATTAACAATGCTTTTGTATTTGTAGATTCAAACAGCTCTATCTCCGTAACCATTCAGAATTAGACACATGTTCATATGAACTTTTTTTCTCACAATGACCGATATTATCACCTCCCGAAGTATTGACCTTTCCTCCTGAAACACCCTGTATATATTTTTCGAAATTAGCTAAGTCTATTAAGTTTTTTTTAATATTTTTCCGTGTTTTACTAAAAAAGTTAAAATTTGAAAGTGCAGACGCGGTTCGGAGACTGGTCAAAGTATCGTTAAAATACATAGTTATGCTGGGTTAAGTTGGTAAATTATGGATTCATCTCCAAACTGCATTTGGGTAATCGTTCGTTTTACCCCTTCGAGTCGATTTTGATATGAGAATAGGTTTTTCCGTTGTATTTTGGGGTGTTTTATTCAAATCTGACCTTCATTTCGATACTTGTAGGTTATCTTCCCCCCTACCAATTTTGACAGAATATTTTGTTATTATTCGTTTTTTGACCCAGTCACACCCAGCTATAACAGCAATATATATTGAATAACCAATCAAAACTGAATAAGAAAATATATATATTATCTTGTGCAAATTTGTATAAAATGTACTTTTTGATAAAAAAAATATTTTCTACTTTCTAATATGTATGTATATAAATTTCGGTTAATTTGTTTATTTTGGCTACCTTTTTTGGAGATTTTCATTCAACTATAGGTTACTTTGTTTATTTTTGGCTACTTTTTCTTGATTTTGCCTACTTCTTTTGTTACTCGTTAGTTTGGTGATTTTCGTTCTAGAACCATGACGTGTCAATCTTGTGAACTTGATTTTGAACACCTAATCCGCCTTGTTGGCCTCGATGAAGATAAAAGTTGTTTTTCCCCAATCACGGCGTAATTCCGACATCCGTGATTTGCCCTAAATGCAATACTGCCTGTATTTTAAGACAAGACTCGAAGATGTGTAGGTGCCGTAAAAAAATCCAAAAAATAAGCAAAACATTGAACGCTTGTGGAAGGATGTGAAATCGTGGATTTTACGTGCTGGGAACAGAAGCCCTCATTACCGGAAATATTTTGAACGATACTTGTTCCTGGCAGAACATCCTGACGATTCTACAGTTCTGCATCACTTCCTTACTGCAATTGCAGAAATATATCCTCCAAAATAAGGTGACAGGTTAGGTTAGGTTAAGTTACGGTAGGTTAGGTTGTGTTTAGCACGAATGCAAACTTTTCTGGTCGATTTTGAGGTGTTTTGCACGAATCTGCCAACCGTTTACTGTGCAAATGCGTAGTTTTCGAGATGACGATATCTCAAAAACTAGGCATTTGCACAGGAAACGGATGGCAGATTCTTGCAGATCACCTCAAAATTGACCAGAAAAGTTTGCTCTCATTATAAAAAGAGACTGGGTCAAAAAACGAATAATTACCAAATATTTTCGTTAAAAATAACGAAAATATCACGACTTAACCTAACCAATTATCAAGGCGTACAGTTGATCTATTACAATTTATAACATTGTTTCTGGCATAGCATTTATTATTTACTAATAGATCAACTGTACGCCCTTGATAATTGGTTAGGTTGAGTCGTGATATTTTCATTAGTTTTAACGAAAGTATTGTCAAAATGGGGGGGGGGGGGGAGATAACCTACAAGTACCTTCATTTCTTGTGCAAATGAATTATCGAATACCCAGTTAGGTCAGCTGTACGCCCTTGCAATGATTGGTTAGATTGTCGTGATATTTTAATTAGTTTTAATGAAAATATCACGATTTAACCCAACTAACGAAAATATCACTACAACCTAATCATTCGTCAATGGCGTACAGTTAACCTAACCGGGCATTCAATAATTCATTTGCACAAGAAATGAAGGTCACATTTGAATAAAACGCACCAAAATATACCAGAAAAACCTATTCTTATATAAAAATCGACTCGTAGAGGTAAAACGAATAATTACCAAAGTGTGTCCAAAAATACGTTTTCTTTGTTTTGGGATTTTTAAAGAAAACGATTGTTTTAGGATATTAACAGGCATTTATGAGACTGAAAAACTGGAGTGTGTATCAAGATTTAAAGAATTGTGGCACTAAAGATAATGTTTAATGTGTGTACCTGTAATGTAATGTACACTTTAATGTTATGTAATGTACAATTTAAAGGCTCGATAGCTTACGTCATTATGTAGTCTGTTTATATCTCTCATACCCTGTCCCTAGGCTAGGCCGAAGGTGATTATCCTAGGTTTAGCTGCTTCTATTAGTCAAAATCAACTTTTATATTCGTTTAAAATATACAGGGTGTCCCATAAGTTCGGTGTCATTGGGAAATTTATTTTAAATTAAATTTACCAAAGTAATTCATTAGGACTAAAACAAATGTTCAAATTGGTCTTGTTTTGGGACGTTTTCTTTTGTTGCAGGTAGAATAACACGCATTGGCTAATGTGGAAGCGAGTTACAGTCCTCAGGAAAAGGCGGAGGCAACGAAAAAAAGTCACGAGACATCAATATGAACATTTGTTTTACTTTGGTAAATTTAATTTTAATTTTTTTTCCTATGAGACCGGACTTATGGGATACCCTGTATATAAACAACTTTAAGCACGTAAGTAGCCACGTCGTAACACCGCTCCTCGTTTGATCAGCGAGATTATGCGACGTTGGCTTTGTTTGGTAGTTTGATGAGGGACCAGATTGTACCCTAGATGGTTTGAGGTCCCAGGTAAAAGTGTAGGTCCCCTCCGTGACGACTTTTGCTGTCACGGAGGTTAAAAACCACCAGACATTATTCCTTAATTAAAACGGCAATTATTATTGGAAATTAATCCCCTTCAGTTAATTTTAGAGGCTTCAAACAAAGGGGGTTACCCCCACCCACGTTTTACCATCAAAACGAAGACTTTTTACCTACTGAAAATATCCGCCCCCCTCCCCCCTTTGACCCCCATTTCATATATATCTATTCTGTGTTCTATTTATACACTACTTGTATACTATTTAAGAACTATTGACTATTCATGTCAGAAGCAAAGTGAGAAGCCATCTTAAATTACTCTTTCTGGACTAACAACCAACTGACCAAATTTACTAAAACGCACAACCAACCATTTCTTATCTGGAACAACACAAACATATACATAAATAAATAATAAACTATAAATACATAAGTAATAAGGGTTCAATGTTCTTTACGCTGAATGCTATCTTGTTCCAAATATGTCTGACCAATATACTCGTGTATATTGTGTGTATATATATATATATCCCCGCAAGGGGGTTCTAAGCTCGTGCTCTTGAGTGCTCTTTGTGCTCGTTTGTACGTGTTTGTTCCTGGAGGTTTCACGTGAGCCCTCCCGGCCCTAGCACCCAAGGATGATGGGGCTCGACCTTGCAGTCCTTGTCATCGTTGGTCTTTTTCCACTTCGACTGTCCCCTCCACCCTGCCTTTTTTGCAAATCTAAAATTTTCGTTAAATTTTCTCAAATGAAATTATATAAGTACACATACACACGCACACCGTCGGAATTGTTCATTCTGATGAAGGTCAAGCTTGTCACTCCGGCTTAGACCTACAGTTTAACTTGGAATCCGAGCCGCAGCCCAGCGTCTTAAACACTAGGCTACCCAGGGCACCCATTTATCTACCAACCACATGGATTTCTAGTCAGCGATGCTAACCACTATACCACCGAGGCGCATATATATATATATATATATATATAAATTTTTTTCAAATATGAATCTGTTGATGCCCATATTTTGGGTACAATGAACATTTTCCCCTAATTCTTTTTATGTGGGTATAGACATCATTACTCCTTGAATACGTTGTTATGAATGTGGAATTAATTTACTGTGGGGTTGATGTTCTTTGTATTGATACACGAAAACTTTAGTATGTCGAGGTACATTACATAAACATGGCGGATAAAAGTTATTTTACAATCAAGGAACGTTTTTGTTGAGAGTTTTTGGGTTCACCAAAAAGAATAACTTTATAATTAGGAGAAATGAAGTCTACAAAATTCAAAAACTTCAGACGTAGTTCAAATTAGCATAGTAATAAGTCGTTATGTTAGATTAGGTTAGTAATTATGGAGTAGTCTCCAAACTGCGTCTGGATTCTGGACTTTACTGTGAAATCTGCCGGGTAGAACGCAATTCCAATTTAGTGTGTGTCGCGGTCATGACGTAAAATTACTTCCGTAGAACATAGATCGGATCAAGTGAAGATAAGCACCCCTAACCTTTTTTAGTTAGCTTTATAAGGCTAACTAACGAAAATATTACGACTTAACCTAACCAATCGTTAAGTCAACTGTACGCCCTTGACGATTGGTTAGGTTAGGTCGTGATATTTTCGTTAGTTAGCCTTATAAAGCTAACTAAAAAAGGTTGGGGGTGCTTATCTTTACCTGATCCCATAGATCAACTACAACGAAGTTAAGTTGTGTTTGGATAAGTGACTATCATCTGCATCCATATGATGTCGCGTCTTGTGGTTCGGTTCTAACGTAGAGTCGTAGGTTTTGTCCGTCGAATAACCTTTGCTGTTACGAAGAATATTAAAGAACGCTAAAATTACACGCACCCAGTTCGAAATTAACTTCCAAACATGACGTAATCCTAAAGTATCATTCATGTGAATGACATCATAATACATTTAAGTGACGTTATTTGAGTTTAGATTATTATCTCGGAGATGTTATAGTGATTGCAACAAAATGTTAATTACTATTTCATTTTGTGTGGTAGATTCTCATAAAAGTGATTCGAGTAAAGCTAAATTTTCTTTCAAAGATTCATTTTTCCCAAACCTTTTCGATCATTACACTGGTATGCATCAATTTTGCTGTCAAGGGTTTTGTAAGTGAATCTTATAGAGCTTTTCCTGCTGATTTCGAATTTGTAATCCGTTTTTCTCAATCAGCTCAAGTTATCCGGCTATGGCCTCATAAGTAAAATAGAATGTTTCGTGATTTTGTCAAAGCGGAATTGGAACAGTAACATCTATCATCACTTGTTTCACTTGTATAACATTTTTTTACTTTTCAGGCATATAGATAAAATATTTCATAATGAATAGAGCGTGTAAAAATGATCCCAATAGATTCTGCTACATATGTGGGACGGTTACCATGCCAAATAACCAGTCCCAAATCACTAAATTTGTGAAGACAATGTATAGAGCATACTTTGGAATTAAGCTAGGGGACCAGGACAAAAATTTCGCCCCTCGTATGTGCTGCAAGACGTGCATTGAAAATTTGAGAAGATGGAGCAAAGGCAGAGCGAAATCTTTGCCTTTTGGAATTCCCATGATTTGGAGAGAAGGAAAGGATCACGTGACAGATTGCTATTTCTGCATGACAAACCTCCAAGGTGGGCTTATAAATTTATTTTTCTTAAATATTTTGAAATCCTCGTATGAAACTTGACATAATATTCACCATAATGTAATATTCACCATATATAGCATAATATTCACCATAATGTAATATTCACCATATATAGCATAATATTCACCATAATGGTAATCATACATTTACATATACATATTGTTATAGAAAATACATTTACACATACATATTGTTATACAAGTTACATTTACATATACAATGATTATGAATGAAAAAGAAAGAAAATATACAGACTCCATCGACCTATTTCATATCTTACAGACCGCAGCCTTCCCTCACGAGCCGCCACTGTCTGAATGCTTCTTCTATTTCATATGCAAGTTTTATATCCATGTTTCTGTGTTTCTATTTTCAGGAGTTAACAAGAAGAATAAACACATTGTTGTATACCCTGACATTCCTTCTGCTATGAGACCTGTACCCCATGGTCCTGGAATTCGAATACCCGACCCACCTCAAACCCTGGACTTCGATGATTCTGATGATGAATCAATGACCAGTCCCAGTCGTATATACCTCAAAATACCGCTTCAAATGAGCCGAGGCCTCTCAACCAGGCCAAACTTAATGATCTTACCAGGGATTTAGGACTTTCCAAATTAGCTGCCGAGATCTTGGGCTCACGACTTCGAGAGGACAACTTGCTGGCTCCGGGAACAACATTCTCCTGGTATAGGAAACGAGAGGAAGAATTCCGCAAGTTTTTTGCAGTTCACGAAAATACCTCTTCCTTAGTGTACTGCTGCAATGTTGAGGGGCTAATCGAATCCTTGGGCCTGCCATATAACGCATCAGAATGGAGGCTATTTATAGACTCGTCTAAACGAAGTTTGAAAGCAGTACTTCTCAACATTGGGAATAGGGTTGCATCAGTCCCTGTAGCACATTCCGTACAACTTACTGAGAGCTACGATAACATGAAAATTTTACTGGATGCTCTCGTATACGACCAACATAACTGAGGGATCTGTGGAGATTTGAAGGTAATACTAATATCATAAGTAAACTATTGCTATTGACTATGTTGTTTTTCCAAAGGTTATTTGAGAGCGTATAAGAACACTTAACTTCCCCACAGAAGTGATACAGTCCAATGCATAGATTTTTTTATCTGATAGAACAAATTCTCTAAATTCTTTAAATATTTTCATTTTTTTTCAGATTGTGGCATTTGTATTGGGAATGCAAGGGGGATACACGAAATACCCATGTTTCCTCTGCAAATGGGATAGCCGAGCGGATGAGAAGCACTATGCACAACGTGAATGGGCATCCAGAGAGAATTTTGAACCTGGGTCGCATAATGTCGTTTCAGTGCCCCTTGTACCACCAACAAAATTTTGCTTCCACCACTTCATATTAAGCTGGGCTTGATGAAAAATTTCATCAAATCAATGAATAAGGAGGGTTCAGCATTCCGATATCTCGAGAGTAAATTTCCTCATATATCTGATGCTAAACTAAATGCTGGGGTTTTTGATGGTCCTCAAATTCGAACTTTGATCAAGGATACTCAGTTCGAAAACGCAATGACTCCAACTGAGAAGAATGCCTGGCAGGCATCGTACCACCTTTCTTCTACTACTTCTTTCACCACCTTTCTCTACAAAAAAAAAAAAATGGTGTCAATAATCCAGCAGGGTTGAAAGCACCTTAAACAGAAAAAAACAAAAACAAAACAATTTGAATTTAAACAATTAAACATAATCTTAATTTTGTAGTCTTCCTTCGGGGAGTCAAAGAAAAAAAAAATGGTGTTAATAATCCAGTAGGGTTGAAGCACCTTAAGCAGAAAAAAAACAAAACCAATTTGAATTGTCTTTTTTTTTTAATTTTGTAACCTTCATTCGGGAAGGCGAAAAAGAATGGTTGAAGCACCTTAAATATAAAAAAAAAACACTAAAATTTTGCAACCTCCTTTCGGGGAGATAAAAAAAAAAAAAAAAATACACAACAAATTTTGCATTGGTGCTAATAATCCAGCTGGGCTGCAGCACCTTAAAAACAAATTGTGTATATATACAGGGTGTTTCAGGAGGAAAGGTCAATACTTCGGGAGGCGATACGGTCATTATGAGAAAAAAGTTCATATGAACATGTCTAATTCTGAATGATTACAGAGATAGAGCTGTTTGAATCTGATGCGCGCGCAACTCTTCCTCCCCCTTCCCTCCACTATAACCTTGAACCATGTAAGCATGTAACATAAGCCAATCGACAGCTGACATTGTTTGGTGTTTGAAGCAGTGTTAAGAATGCCACACACCTTCACACATGCCGAATATGTAGATATGGTGTATGTCTATGGTTTTTGCGATGGAAGTGCAACAGCTGCTGTTGCAGAATACCGTCGACGGTTTCCGAACCGCAGAATTCCTGTATCTGATACCATTCAAAATGCCACTGTTTAAACATTAAATGTTAGAAACGTAATTGGTTTCTCTTTCTTGATTACCATTAACAATGCTTTTGTATTTGTAGATTCAAACAGCTTATTCCGTAACCATTCAGAATTAGACACATGTTCATATGAACTTTTTTTCTCACAATGACCGATATTATCACCTCCCGAAGTATTGACCTTTCCTCCTGAAACACCCTGTATATATTTTTCGAAATTAGCTAAGTCTTATTAAGTTGTTAATATTTTCCAAGTTTTTTTTATTATAAAAAGTGAAAATTTGAAATTGCAGACGCGGTTCGGAGACCGGTCAAAGTATCGTTAAAATACATAGTTATGCTGGATTAAGTTGGTAAATTATGGATTCATCTCTAAACTGCATTTGGGTAATCGTTCGTTTTACCCCTTCGAGTCGATTTTGATGTGAGAATAGGTTTTTCTGTTATATTTTGGTTTTTTTTATTCAAATCTTGACCTTCATTTCGATACTTGTAGGTTATTTCGATACTTGTAGGTTATCTTACCCCTTACCAATTTTGACAGAATATTTGGTTATTATTCGTTTTTTGACCCAGTCACACCCAGCTATAACAGCAATATATATTGAATAACCAATCAAAACTGAATAAGAAAATATATATATTATCTTGTGCAAATTTGTTTAAAATGTACTTTTTTATAAAAAAAATATTTTCTACTTTCTAATATGTAGGTATATAAATTTCGGTTAATTTGTTTATTTTGGCTACCTTTTTTGGAGATTTTCATTCAACTATAGGTTACTTTGTTTATTTTTGGCTACTTTTTCTTGATTTTGCCTACTTCTTTTTGTTACTCGTTAGTTTGGTGATTTTCGTTCTAGAACCACGACGTGTCAATCTTGTAAACTTGATTTTGAAGACCTAATCCGCCTTGTTGGCCTCGATGAAGATAAAAGTTGTTTTTCCCCAATCACGGCGTAATTCCGACATCCGTGATTTGCCCTAAATGTAATACTGCCTGTATTTTAAGACAAGACTCGAAGATGTGTAGGTGCCGTAAAAAAAATCCAAAACATTGAACGCTTGTGGAAGGATGTGAAATCGTGGATTTTACGTGCTGGGAACAGACGCCCTCATTACGGAAATATTTTGCACGATACTTGTTCCTGGCAGAACATCTGACGATTCTACAGTTCTGCATCACTTCCTTACTGCAATTGCAGAACTATATCCTCCAAAACAAGGTGACTGGTTAGGTTAGGTTATTAGGTTAGGTTAAGTTACGGTAGGTTAGGTTGTGTTTAGCACGAATGCAAACGTTTCTGGTCGATTTTGAGGTGTTTTGCACGAATCTGCCATCCGTTTACTGTGCAAATGCGTAGTTTTCGAGATGACGATATCTCAAAAACTACGCATTTGCACAGGAAACGGATGGCAGATTTTGCAGAACACCTCAAAATTGACCAGAAAAGTTTGCTCTCATTATAAAAAGAGACTGGGTCAAAAAACGAATAATTACCAAATATTTTCGTTAAAAATTAACGAAAATATCACGACTTAACCTACCAATTATCAAGGGCGTACAGTTGATCTATTACAATTTATAACATTGTTTCTGGCATAGCATTTATTATTTACTAATAGATCAACTGTACGCCCTTGATAATTGGTTAGGTTAAGTCGTGATATTTTCATTAGTTTTAACGAAAATATTGTCAAAATTGGGGGGGGGAGATAACCTACAAGTACCTTCATTTCTTGTGCAAATGAATTATCGAATACCTGGTTAGGTCAGCTGTACGCCCTTGCAATGATTGGTTAGATTGTCGTAATATTTTCATTAGTTTTAATGAAAATATCACGATTTAACACAACTAACGAAAATATCACGACAACCTAATCATTCGTCAATGGCGTACAGTTAACCTAACCGGGCATTCAATAATTAATTTGCACAAGAAATGAAGGTCAGATTTGAATAAAACGCATCAAAATATACCAGAAAAACCTATTCTTATATCAAAATCGACCCGTAGAGGTAAAACAAATAATTACCAAAGTGTGTCCAAAAATACGTTTTCTTTGTTTTGGATTTTTAAAGAAAACGGTTGTTTTAGGATATTAACAGGCACTTGTGAGACTGAAAAACTGGAGTATATCAAGATTTAAAGAATTGTGGCACTAAAGCTAATGTTTAATGTGTGTACCTGTAATGTACACTTTAATTTTATGTAATGTACAATTTAAAGGCTCGATAGCTTACGTCATTATGTAGTGTGTTTATATCTCACATACCCTGTATTAAAAGATCATCGAAGTGTAAGTGGGGTGCTCCTATAATATCCCTTTCCATTTTTAAGGGGGTCTGATAAGTTCAGAACGGCCTGTAATATTTTTTAACATTACTTGTTTTTTATTGTCCAGTTTTAATCAAGGATTTCAAAAATAACATTCATGTTTTAGAGAAACAAATAGTGAGGCACTTATATGCAATTTAACAAATTAAAAATATATATTTTTAAACCGTATTGGGATCTTTTTGGTTTGACGGTCGGCGGAAAAAAACGAGTCATGGCTACGGGACCGTCAAATTCTAGTCTACCAACTGGGTTAGGTTAACTGAATTCCAGTTAGGTTAAGAGAATGCCCGGTTAGGTCAACTGTACGCCCTTGACGATTGGTTAGGTTAAGTTATGATATTTTCGTTAGTTGACTGTCAAAACCAACGAAAAAAAGCATGACTTAACCTAACCAATCATCATGAGCGTACAGTTGACCGAAAACTTTCAGGGATTTTGGAATCTTGAAGCGTATGATATTCTCTAAACTGAAATGTATAACTGCCTCACTATTTGTTTCTCTAAAACAGGAATGTTATTTTTGAAATCTTCGATTAAAACTGGACAATAAAAAACAAGTAATGTTAAAAAATATTACAGGCCGTCAAACCGAAAAGATCCTCAAAGGAAATTGTAAGTCGACCACATCGTAAAACTTAGTTTTACATTCTATTGTAGAATTAGGTAAATTAAGGGGTCACCATGAAGATCAGGGCCCCATGTATTCTTGTTTTTTACAGTAAGAAATATAATAATAAATTAAACTGAATGCCCGGTTAGGTCAACTGTACGCCCTTGACGATTGGTTAGGTTAAGTCGTGATATTTTCGTTAGTTTTAACGAAGATATTATTTGGTAATTGAGGCTGGGGGCCCTGATCTTCAGGTGATCCAGATTAAGTATGAGTGTGTCGTGTATTGCGTGTCTGTAACTGTACATGTTTGTCATTCATACGTATGCATATAGTCTTAACGCACTTGTATTAGTTTTGAACAAGTTTGACTACTTTTGTGTATTGTATTTGTTGGTGGATTAGTATTTTTTTAGATATATATATATATATATATATATATATATATATTAGTGATGTAGGTCACATCCGCATCCGCATCGCGGAACATCCGCACATTTTCTCGCACCCGCATCCGCACTTTGGACTGCGGATGTCGTGCGGATGTGGACCGTTGAGATAAAATGTCATTAATAAGCGGAAATTATCAAATTCTACTATATTAACAGAACTAGTTCATTGTGCGCAAAAGTGATGCAAGCGACAAGACGAGAGGCTGTTCTTGTATAAAGTTACTCTCTTGCAACCTACTTAGATCCACGTTACAAAGCTAAGTTATTTTCACCTAGTACATTAGAACGAGTTAAATCATCACTTGGCAAAGCAGTTGAAGAGCTTCAATCTCTTGAATCTGTCGCTTCGCCACCCACCAAA
The DNA here is from genome assembly GCA_023014485.1 of Bathynomus jamesi. Classification (NCBI taxonomy): domain Eukaryota; kingdom Metazoa; phylum Arthropoda; class Malacostraca; order Isopoda; family Cirolanidae; genus Bathynomus; species Bathynomus jamesi. Next base: position 259,199 of record JAJOZX010005960.1, read on the forward strand.
AGAATAAAAGTTTCAGTGACAGAACCAACACCTTCAACAAGCAAATCTATCACAGAATCTGTGTCTCAGTTTCTTGAATCAAGCAGCAATGACGAGACCTACGCGATGTCAAAAGATGTAGTAAAAATGATCGAGAGCTATCACCAAGAAAAACGCCTGGCTGCATGTGACAATCCTATTAGTTGGTGGAAAAATACGCAGAATATCTATCCATATTTGAGTAAACTTGCGAGGAAACATTTAGCCTGTCCTCCAACAAACGTACCAAGCGAGAGATTATTTAGCAGTGCTGGATTAATATATGATGAAAAGAGAAACAGACTGGCAGCAGAAAAGGCAGAAAAATTAATGTTCCTTAAGCATAACCTTCCTATAATTAAGTTTGAACATTAAACGATGAACATCTTAGTTTACTTTATTTTAATTACTCATTTATAAATATGCCAAATAAAACTTTAAACTTAATATAAATAGTTATCAAGCTAATTAAAGATATCTTTCTATAAGGGTGGAGGAGGTTGGGGAAAGAGGTCGGTGGGGTGCATTTGAGTTGGGTTCACGTCCCGCATCCTGGTAACACAATTATGGTTTCTAATTGTGGCTGAAACTCAACAAAATATAACGAATTTATTTGCAGACGAATTCACTAATTGATTTCTATATTAGTTAGATGCTTGATATTATTTTATATGTTCAGAGAAAAGTACAGCAATTATTGTACAATTAATCAATTATACTACATTATAGCTACAGCTCTCTCTATATAATAACTTATTATATACGTTAAACACAACAAATCTCGAATATATCCTTAAAAATAACGAAAATGTAGACATCCGCATCCGCGGATGTTGAAATCAAACATCCTCATCCGCATCCGCATCCGCGGATGTGAAAAAAATGACATCCGCTACATCACTAATATATATATATATATATATATATATATATATATATATATATATATATATATATATATATGTTAAACACAGACCGTGCATGGAACAAGGAACTCTTCTGGGAAAATTAAATCCACTATAGTCCGAATAAGTAATGGTAAATGACAAATACCATAGTTTTTCTTTTTCATGATGCTAGCCCGACGTGGGCAACGGGTCTCTCGCAAAGAGATCCCATAAATATAGCTTCCCTCACCAGCTATCTGCAAAGCAGACAGGATCCAGCTTTGGGACATGGACCTAGGGTTTAACATATAAATTTCTCAGGGGACCACTCTGAGTTTGTGTATATATATATATATATATATATATATATATATATATATATGTGTGTGTGTGTGTGTGTATATGTATATGTGTACGGATGTATATGTGTATGGATGTATATATGTATGTGTGTGTGTGTTTTACGAATGAAATAACATGCATCATTGTTAGGGAAAGTAATGGGATCAAATGTAGAATTCGGACCCCAGCCTTTTTTAGTTAGCTTTATAAGGCTAACTAACGAAAATATCACAACCTAACCTAACCAATCGTTAGGTTAACTGTACGCCCTTGACGATTGGTTAGGTTAGGTCATGATATTTTCGTTAGTTAGTCTTATAAAGCTAACTAAAAAAGGCTGGGGTCCGAATTCTACATTTGATCCAAGTAATGTAATAGGCGTTGTCGACGTATTTTGAAGCGTCCCATGGATTTGGTGGTTGTTGTTGGTTGGTTTGTTTGGCGTTCCACTAAAAACGTAGAATATAGTGGCTGGCTGCCATTTTTTACTGTGATTTTGCCCTGAGAAGTTTCAAGTGAATTAGTTAGTTGGCAATATGTGAACCACAAACCTTCAAGAATTTGACTTTTAAAGTCTAAGCTAAATAGTTTAATTAAACTGTGATTTTAACATTCTATACATACAGTGACAATAAATACACTAATTTATGGGGGTAACTTACGTAAAATGTAAACTATGCTATGGAAACACTGTTTATAATGTTTTGGTTTGTTTACATGCTTATATTATTTCTCGCAGTGGAATTAACACGGAATGAAAGAGTTACCATTTAGGTCAACTTATATTTTTATGAAATAATAATGATCGGTTTTAATTTTGTGAAAGATACATTTGATGGTCAACAGTAATTTCCATTTTATAATATTTAAGTTAAATTTTATAACGTATCTTGGTATTTGGCAAGAATAGGTTTAATTACGTTTTGGTATAGTTTAGGTTGAAATTTAAGACACCCGGGAATGGGAAAGAATCCAAGATAGATGAACGATCTTTAACAAAAAAGGTAGGAGTTGTAGTTAGTGTGAAATAAGTGTGAACTATTTTTTTAATTATTACAACGTTTGTATTAAATAACCTGTAGCTGTTGTTGTGGTAACAACTATTTGCGTGGTTTGCAACTGTGTAATGTTGTTTGCATCATTTTAAGATTGTTGCAAAAGTGATTGCTTTAATTTGGTGATTATAAATATTGTTCTTGTATACAGGGTGCATATAAAGTAACGCGATTGAAGAGAGAGATCCGATTTGTATTAACGCGAGTAAACATGGACAAGTAATATTTGTTACATGTACGTTATAACGACTGTACATTCGATTGCTGTTTACGAGTTAAAATACAAGTTGAAACTAGTTTAAACCAGTTCAAATCAGATTAGTCGCTTCACTTGCGTTACTTTATACACACCCTGTAGAACGCCGGAGTTGAGAGCCAACTCATTGAAAACTTTAACGTTTCAAGTTTTAATCCCGAATACTCCGAGCAGTTACTTCATACAAAGCTTTAGCCATGCCATTAGTAGGGTTTGAGTTGGGTTTCGGGCTTTTTTTTATTTTCATTTGTATTCATACTTGTGTATACACAGGTTTCTTTAGGCTCATAATTATTGAACTCGTTTAATACTTTCATTGTCCTCTAGGCCAGGGACAAAAATATGGTATCGCGTACTGTGCATAAATATTTGTATAGTTTCCCGGTATAGTTCTAAGTTGAGGCTTCAGAAATGCTTCACGAATAGCATTAACCTTTGGAGGATTTCTTGGTCTACCGGGGCATTTCTCTTTTTTCACACTTCCTTCTGGAGTGAACTTCTTTAACCACACTCTAAGATTTGTGTGGCGCTGGTTTGTATAATTCACGCTTAAATCGTGTTTGGGCTGTAAGAATCAATCCACATTCATGAACCCACCTTACGGGGTTAGCCTTCTCTTCAACAGACGCCATTACAACTTAAAGGCAGGCGAAAATATAATAAAAACAGATGATGTACAATCTTGTTTAAAACTATCGCATTTCCATTGTTCAATTTTTTATACAAAATAACTTGCAACATTAATTAATCAAATTCATTTAAATTTTTTTTCTGATATATCAGATCGATGAAGTTTTCTTTTTTGCACAATTCACAATTTACTAGGTGTGCGAGTTCACATTTTTAAGTGTGAAAAGTTCAATGCGTATATGTATGTATGTATAAGGTGAACTTTTACACGAGTTATAAGGTGACGCACCAGTGACTCTTTTAGGGTTGAACAGAATGACAAATAGACCAAAGCGAGAGCCTGTTTGAATCGGTTTTACATCTTCCAAAGACGAGTGATGATTGCTGCTGCTATTGCTTCTGGACTTTTCATTGAAGTTTCTAGTGACGCTTCAGTTTTCGGGATTCCGGCCAGTTCCGGATTATTGATTTGAAGTCGCTGGAGCTCATTTACGGTATCGTGGAAATGATTTAGGATACTGACATCTATTCAGTCGGTTAAGAAATGAAGGTGGTCTTTGGTATCCAAAAACATCAGTTTGGGTGTGCCTCTGTGCCTGCCAAGGTCCAAATATGACTAAGATCCGCATGCATCTTTGTAATTTTATGGACTTATCTGAACAGAATGCGAAAATCACCTTCAGAAGGGTGACCGTTTGAGGTCTCGAAACGCACTTGAGAAGTGTATTACCGTATCTAATCTATGAAGTTCTTGCAATAAAAAACCTATATAGCTCTATAATGAGGTGTTTATGACCACTTTATCTAATATGTATATATATATATATATAATGTATGTATATATTCCTAAATCGCCAAAGTCCTCCTACATTTTCGTCCGTGACCATTGAAGTTACAATAGCTACATTTGATGTCTTTTAATTTTTCAAGTTTTTAATCACATAAGTTTCCGTTAAGGTAGGGGGGTCCCATTATAAAGTTCAGAGAATACGCTTTTTTACAGTGTATAGTGATTATTTTTTCAAATTTCCTTCACGTTAGGATTTTAATTAAAATATCTAAATCAAAATACTACTACTTCACGCTACCTCAGGATTTTACACACCCAATTTTGTAAATTTTATTTTATTTTATTTTAGGTTTGGTGAGGTTAACTTAACTTAACCTAACCTAAATTGAGCCTACGGAACAAAAAATTTTTTAAAATTAATTAAAAGTAACTTTTATTATATAAGAATTGTACACCTAAAAGTCCCCCGAGGGTGAGGGACTGGGAGGCCCATCCCCTAAGCGGCTAGGTTAGTGTGCACCTGGGAGGCGGGTCCCCTAAACGGCTGAGGGTAATCTCCACTAAATTTAGTATATACATTAAAGGAGAACCAGGTAAGGTTTTAGTAATATATTCGCACTTCCGAGTTTCCACTTAGGTTGTTTCGGTTTTTTTTTTTTTTTTGCGTGTTGAAAGTGCAGCGGACATTCTAGTAAAATAGATAGATAGATAGAAAAAAAGGAGCCAAAAGCAAGCGCCTACAAAAATGCCCATCTATATGAGAGCAGAAATCAAGGTCTTTGAGGCTCACTATGCCTTTTTTTTTACTTTGAAAAGAGTGTGAAGTGCATGTATATGTAGTAAAGAATAAAGGGAGAATGTCTGTGTCTGTGTGTGTGTTTTAGAGCATGCTGGACTGCTCACAGGGTAGATGAGACACGGAAAAAGATCAGCTAAGGAGGACAGTGGGACAAGAAACGGGAGTTCCAGCAATATACATTTTAGGATATAATAATTGAGAAACAAACTGGCACATTACTCAGACCAGATGAAAGCGGACCATTGCGCCAACTCCCCAATTATTATGAACTACAACCCTCGAGAGCCGAACCCCCGACCTCTCAATTTTTTTCACTTCGCTACAGAAACTGTTTTACACACTGAAATAAGCGCTCTGGCAGACTATATTGCTAACTACGGTCTGACAAATTAGTATTTTTTGATACCTTTTGATTCAAGTTATTGTTGATTTCAGACCCAATTCTTTTTTTATTCTGTAATTGAGAATACGGCAATTTAATAAGATTCTTTTAAAGAATAAAGATTTGTTTTACCTCAAAATCTCCTTTTATATTCGTTTAAAATATACAGGGTGTCCCATAAGTGCGGTGTCATAGGAAAATTTATTTAAATTAAATTTACCAAAGTAATACATTAGGACTAAAATGTTCAAATTGGTCTTGTTTTGGGACGTTTTCTTTTGTTGCAGGTAGAATAACACGCATTGGCTAATATGGAAGCGAGTTACAGTCCTCAGGAAAAGGCGGAGGCAACGAAAAAAAGTCACGAGACATCAATATGAACATTTGTTTTACTTTGGTAAATTTAATTTAAATTTTTTTTCCTATGAGACCGGACTTATGGGATACCCTGTATATAAACAACTTTAAGCACGTAAGTAGCCACGTCGTAACACCGCTTCTCGTTTGATCAGCGAGATTATGCGACGTTGGCTTTGTTTGGTAGTTTGATGAGGGACCAGATTGTCCCCTAGATGGCTTGAGGTCCCAGGTAAAGGTGTAGGTCCCCTCCGTGATATGACTTTTGCTGTCACGGAGGTTAAAAACCACCAGACATTATTCCTTAAATAAAACCGTAATTATTATTGGAAATTAATCCCCTTGAATTAATTTTAGAGGCTTCAAACAAAGGGGGCTACCCCCACCCCTGTTTTACCATCAAAACGAAGACGTTTCACCTATTGAAAAATATCTGCCTCCAACCCCCATGACCCCCATTTCATATATATCTTCTTTGTGTTCTATTTATAACTACTTGTATACTATTTAAGAACTGTTGACTATTCATGTCAGAAGCAAAGTGAGAAGCCATCTTAAATTACTCTTTCTGGACTAACAACCAACTGACCAAATTTACTAAAACGCACAACCAACCATTTCTTATCTGGAACAACACAAACACAAACACAAACATATACGTAAATAAATAATAAACTATAAATACATAAGTAATAAGGGTCAATGTTCTTTACGCTGAATGCTATCTCGTTCCAAATATGTCTGACCAATATACTCGTGTGTGATATATATATATATATATATATATATATATATTAGTGATGTAGGTCACATCCGCATCCGCATCCGCGGAACATCCGTATGTCGAAGTACATTACATAAACATGGCGGATAAAAGTTATTTTACAATCGTGGAACGTTTTAGTTGAGAGTTTTTGGGTTCACAAAAAAGAATAACTTTATAATCAGGAGAAATGAAGTCTACAAAATTCAAAAACTTCAAACGTAGTTCAAATTAGCGTAGTAATAAGTCGTTATGTTAGATTACGTTAGTAATTATGGAGTAGTCTCCAAACTGCGTCTGGATTCTGGACTTTACTGTGAAATCTGCCGGGCAGAACGCAATTCCAATTTAGTGTGTGTCGCGGTCATGACGTAAAATTACTTCCCGTAGAACATAGATCGGATCAAGTGAAGATAAGCACCTAACCTTTTTTAGTTAGCTTTATAAGGCTAACTAACGAAAATATTACGACTTAACCTAACCAATCGTTAAGTCAACTGTACGCCCTTGACGATTGGTTAGGTTAGGTCGTGATATTTTCGTTAGTTAGCCTTATAAAGCTAACTAAAAAAGGTTGGGGGTGCTTATCTTTACCTGATCCCATAGATCAACTACAATGAAGTTAAGTTGTGGTTGGATAAGTGACTATCATCTGCATCCATATGATGTCGCGACTTGTGGTTTGGTTCTAACTTAGAGTCGTATGTTTTGTCCGTCGAATAACCTTTGCTGTTACGAAGAATATTAAAGAACGCTAAAATTACACGCACCCAGTTCGAAATTAACTTCCAAACATGACGTAATCCTAAAGTATCATTCATGTGAGTGACACCATAATACATTTAAGTGACGTTATTTGAGTTTAGATTATTATCTCGGAGATGTTATAGTGATTGTAACGAAATGTTAATTACTATTTCATTTTGTGTGGTAGATTCTCATAAGTGTTTCGAGTAAAGCTAAATTTTCTGGTGCTACTGCAGTATGCGGTCTACCGTTAAGTTTCTACTGTAGTATGCGGTCTACCGTTCAAAATATTTAAAATGAATTGAAAGGAATTATAATTTAATTTACACAATTAAGGAATTATTAAAAGTTAAACATTAAGGAATTATAAAACATTAACACATTTAAAACATTAAATGACAAAATTACAAAAACGAAAAAACAGTATTAGCATCTGTATACAGTTCGAACATTATTTAAAAAAGCAATAAACAAAGTCATCTTTTCTAAGTACTTTTCTAAGTAATAGTCAAGGTGCGATTGTAATAATTGAGGCGGAACCCCTCTTTTTCTTTTCATAATATCTATTTTGACATCCAACCACGATCGCTCAATTTCTTGTGGATGTGCCCCTGAGGTTGGATCCATATAGTTTTCTTGATGATTGACCGTAGCCTTTCAAGGTTACCATTTTGACTCTGGGTTTATTTTGTCATGCGCAGATTTAGGTTGGTTGGTCGGTATTTTGCTATGTAGACCACGCATAATTGCTAGACCGCATACTTAACGGTAGACGGTCAGTGTTGCCAATTTAGCATTTTTAATGCTAGATCTAGCATTTCTTTGTGATATTTAGCAGCAAAATTTTGAATCTAGCATTTAGCAGGAAAAATAGCATTTTTTCAGATTTATTTAGCACTTTTTTAGCGTAAAAAAAAATAAATATTATAGCTAGTAAGAAAATTTGAAATAATATATTGCGGCCAAATTTGAAGTAATAGCAACATTTGGTAACCCATCGCTGAATGTATTGGCAGCTCTGCAGTGAGAATAAGCTTGTAGACAGTTAGTCCGTTACGTAGTTCTTCGGCAAAATGACTAGTGAATGAAGTTGTGAGTTTTCAACTTGTTCTTTTTAAATCAGTAGCCATTTAAATTTTGATTCTTCCTGCTTCCACCCATATTGATAATGAGCAAAGAGACGACAAAGACATATAAACAAAAATTCCGAAAGGAATGGCTTACTATACCAACTTTTACTAAGTAGCTGTGTGAAGTCCCTGCTGATCCGTCTAAAGCGCACTGCAGATTTTGTAGATGTGACATCATAGCAAAATATTCTCTTTTAGTAAGCCATTGCAAAACAAAAAAGCATAAGACAGCAGTTCCATATAAAGCAATTCCTGTTACCAATTTTATCATAAGAAAATGTGATAAAACATCCATGCTTGAAGCTAACTTAGCCATGTTTATTTGCTGCCATTCTTCGTTTAATAGCTGTAATCATTTAGTAGAATTGTGTAAAAATAAAATACCGGACAGTGAAACTGTGTCCAAAGTAAAGTTGCATCGTACTAAATGTGCAAATATCGTAAGGAATGTGCTTGCTCCACATTTTGATGAAGATTTGTTTTCTGATATAGGAACTGGAAAGTTTAGTCTTTTATGAGATGAATCCAATGATATCACAGTTACCAGGCTTCTAGGAATTGTTATTATATATTTCAGTGAAAATCACAAAAAAGTTGTGCATACATATCTTAGTTTGGTATTTTTAGAAAAGTGTGATGCAAATGGAATTGTAGATGCTTTGAAAAAAGAATTAGGTAAAAAAAATTAGACATTAAAAATCTATTACCTATTGGAACTGATAATGCCAGTGTCATGGTAGGAGTCAACAATGGTGTCTACCAGAAATTAAAAGAAAAAGTTCCATCATTACTTCTGTTTAGATGTGTGTGTGTGTGTGTCACTCTTTGCAATTAGCAGTGTCCCATACTTGTGCTGAATGCCTCCCTAGAAACCTAGAATTTTTGGTAGCAGAAACTTATAAGTGGTTTTCCCACTCTTCAACCAGACAAATAGCTTATAACCAGTTGTACCTTGCTATTAATGATAAAGAACCCTTGAAGATTTTGAACACTTGTTACTTGCAGATCTTTCCCATTTGATCAAATCCATTGCTAATATGTTAATACTGCCAACAAGTAGAATAGATCCTCTTGATCCTAAATCTAATATTGAAGAATTTTTGGATCCTAACCCAAATCTTGGCTACAGATTCGAGAGAAAAATAGCAGAAATGATGCTCGAGAAGAAGATAACAGCTGATGAAGAAAAAAATATTCGCAAAAGATGACAACATTTTCTTCTCTGCCTGTATAAGGAGCTCAAACAACGATTACCGGAAAACTTTAATATATTGAAGAATATTAAATGTTTTTCTGTAGAAAATACTTTGAGACATGTAAAAGAGCCAATTATTTCTCTCTTAGAATCAATGCATTTGAATGATAAAGAAATTGCCAGTGTTGAATTCCAGTATAATAGCATCCATTTGCTTGAATGGACAAACACTCCCGATACCGAAAGATTCTGGACAGAAGTTTTTGATTATAAAGATGCTACTGGAGGAAACCCCTTTAGAGATGTTTCGGCATTTGCTCTTAATCTCTTAATATTACCTAATTCAAATGCTGAGGTAGAAAGATTGTTTAGTAGCATGAATGTTGTCAAGACAAAATTGAGAAACAAAATGCAGCTTCCAATGCTTAGAGCTATTCTCTCTGTGAAATATGGTCTAAAACGGCATGATAAATGCTGCAAAAATTATTCTTTACCTCAAGCAATACTAAATAAGGTTGGAACTATGGAAACATATAGTGAGACTCAGAAACAAGACAACAATGCTGAAATTACTGAAGAAATCTATGATTTAGAAGATTTGTTAGATGCTGTTTCAGGGATATTAGCAGAGATTTAATTTCTAGGCTTCTTTTTAAATAAAGTAAGTAACTAGCATTTTTTTTTTCTTATTTAGTCTTTTTTAGCATTTTATTAGCACTTTTTTCATAGAAGTCTAGCATTAAACTGTGATTTTCATTTGGCAACCCTGAGCCTAAGGTGTAGCAGCAATGGTATTGTTGCATCAGTGATTAGATATGCGAGTTATGGTGGCTATATTATAGTAAACCATATGAACATTCGGCGTAAATATAACTTGGTGCAGATGGACTTTGACAACTGTACAGCTGGTGGTATCAAGCATTGTTTGCATGTCCACGTGGCCAGAATGGTTTAGATGCCAACATTGGTGACCTAATTTTTGCGTGTTTCTGTGCCATAGTTGAGCTTTTTTGTATTTGTTCCTCTGTATCTATTTTAATGAATCGGGTTATTATATTTGTATATATAAGTTGTGCTTTTGATATGTACCAGGCACGCCTGTGTATGAAATAAGATTATCATTATTACTACTTATTTATTGCCATAAATATATTTTTTATATGCTTGTCATATTAAATTAAAAAAATATATATATCAAATTGAATGGATACTTTTTGTCTCTTTTGGTACATTTTTTTTTGTCCATTGGGAACACTGGTCTGGATCACTGTTAAAGAACTTCTGTCAAACAACTATTGAAGTACAGTTATACAAAGGGGTAGCATATCATATGACACAACCGCAATGAATGGGTTAATAACTATCTATAAACATTAAGTTATCCATGTATTTCAAATGCCACTGATTACACTGACATACACTGATTTTTGCCTTGGTATAAATTCAGCTGATTTTTATGTTTTCGCGTTTGCTGATTTAAAAAATCGCATTCATATTGTTCAATCACCTAATGTTTTTGCGGATATATAAATTGACGATTGGTTAGGTTAAGTCGTAATATTTTCGTTAGTTTTAACGTTGTATTTGATTAAATATACGCGGACAAAATTGGGGAACGCAAACTACAATAGGATAATATAGGGGAACGTAAACTACACTAGGCACCACAGGGATATGTAAACTACACTTGCTCCAAAATCAATTTAAAAATTAACAATATGTCTATACTATAGTTATTTTGATGTTCATGGACCCATGGACACCTCTTCCACCTATATATGCCATTGATCCATAGTATATACTGTATGTATATTCGAGTAAATTTATACTCTTTAAACACGTGTAAAACTTCAACTTAAATTGTTAAAATAATTGATTGAAAACATTGTTACATTTCCACTTTGATCCAAGTAATCGAAGTGATCCAAGTAAGGACAAAATATTAATGGTCTGAATAATAAAATATGAAATGCTAATGAAGATGATATTTGGTGTACTCTTGGAAATAGTGGGTCATGTAACAGGGGTAATTATAGCTTTACGTGATGTCCTAACACGGCTTGTTACGTCATCCGCACGCAGACGATAGTCACCTATACATCTACAACACACTCTAATATTACTTTAACCCTTTCATACCTGGTTTTCGTTTACTTTTCATGCCACAAAAAAACACTTGTTTTATATCTCCAGAATGACTAAAATCTCAAAATTTGATGGTCTCATTTGCGCCCATACGGCAAGAAAGGGTTAACTTCGTTGAAATCTGTGAAGCGGTTTTGGGTCATGGCAGAGACGAAGCCCAAATTGGAAGTGCGTTCTGCAAGACAAATTTGATAAAGACCAGAATCCAGACGCAGTTCCATAATTACCAACCTTATCTAACATAACCATCTATTAACAATTTAATATATTTTGACCTACGTCAGGATTTTGCAATTTCTGCACGCTTCATTTATTCTAATATTATTAAGGCGACCCTAATAAATTTAATAAAGTTAATAACAAGGTTAAAAATTTGCTATTGTTAAGTTAAAACTTTCGTGATGGATTAATAAAATTAACGAAAATGTGTAGTGAAACTATGTAAGCAAAAATGATTTCCGCTTCTCTGACATGATGTTATATAATATGAATTCTGGATTCTTATTTACGTAGAATCAAAGAAAGAAATCATATCCTTCCAACGGGAAGAAATTTCGCCCAAACTACATATATACCAAATTACAAGCAGCACAAGCTACCTCGGCTGCGGTGGGGCGCAGCTTCTCTATGTTGAAAATTTTTTGGCAAAAGACAAACTTCGTGCCCGAAAATATTGAGAAGTACTTTATGCTTCATTATAATTCAGTCACTAAATAAGTTCGTTAATAATTAAATTAACGTGATGTGTTTTATTATTAAGGATTAGTATTTACCCATAAATAGGTTACAAATAAAGAATTTTCTAGATTAAAACTGAGTCACTAGTTATTATAAAAATAACATCAATCACAATAACATGACAAATTTAAGTTTTTTAAAAAATACCAAATAAAGATAACGAGAATTCAAGCAAACAAATCTTCTTTTTTCTGTTTAAGGTGCTTCAACTCTGCTGGATTATTGACACCATTTTTTTTTTTTTTTTTGTCTCCCGAAGGAGGTTGCAAAATTTACATTAAATTTTATATTTCAAAAATTTTATTTCCTAATCACTTTTTGGTACAAAATTTTCATTAAAGATAATAATACTGTATGTAAGAATTACAAAAATAATAGGAAATGCAGTATAGTGATACATTGATAAGAATTTTATTTATAAATATTTTCCTTAAAGAAAGAAAATTAGAATAAAAGAAATTTAATTTTATAATTTGGAAAAATTCTATGGTTAACTAATATATTTCTATAATATTTTAATTCTCTTTTATAATGATCAAAAAGGTTTTGAATTATTTGTTCACAGTGAATAACAATTGTTATATTTTATTGGGTTCAGAATACCAGCTGAGCCCTGAACGGCCAAGCTCTGAAGGTCCAGTTTAACCTACAGCCCAAGTTAAGCTAGACTAAAACTTACGGACTTGGAAGTCCTATTAGGTCCTACCTCAGTGTTGCTGACTCGATGTGGGCCTACCTTAGGCCTCAGTTGCATAAAATTAAGGTAAAAAACAAAAGGGGCACTATTTATGGCCTTCTTTCTAAACCTTGCAACAACAACACAACCTGCACGATGCAACAATCTTGTATCTAAACACCCAAACTGAATTGCAAGAGAACGCTCTATAAGACCAAGCCCTGTAAGTGCCGCATTGAACAAACGAGTAGGAAGGACGCGCAGTGCCCGAAAAAAATTATGCCACAAGAATGCCTACACAATGATGCCACAAGAGCCCAAAAATGCTAGCTCTAAATTAAGTGAATTTTTCATTAACCTTACAATTATGAGATGGTATATATATATATATATACCTTAACTTAATATATACAACCAATGCTACATCAATCAGCTTAGTCATCATATCGCCTTGGGACAACAATGGCTCTTCCTCTTCTAGATTTTCTAACACTCCCCACCGAAGAGGCATTGTTGTCATTACCTTCTGCAAGTTTAGCCAAGCCTTCTCCATGAGGCTGTAACTCAAATGTTTCATCTTGACTATCCGTGTTTTTGCTGATTTCTAAAGCATAGAGTTTTTATATCGGTCTCTTTAATTTTCCTCCTGAAGTCTTTACCAGTGCAGAACTAACTAAATTGTCTTTGCCAACAAACAACTCTTCAATTATGCCAAGCTTCCAGCATTGCCTTGGTCTTTCATCCCCAATCATTACCACTTCTCCCACCTTGATACAATTTGCATTGGAGCCCTTTACATTGCCTGATGGGTAATAATTGAGTTCTGGCAAGTATTCCATCTGCCACCTCTTCCATAACTGATCTTGTAGCTCTTCAAGGTACTTGAACCTTCTGGTTAACTCTTCTTGAGTGCTCTGGATAGGCTGTAAGTCTTCTGGCAAACTGGGGCTTGATGTTAATCGTTTACCACAAAGAAAATGATTTGGTGTCAATGGCTCTGCATCCTGCATATTGTTATAAACAAAGGTGATAGGCCTACTGTTCACCATTGCTTCTACTTCACACAAAACAGTGCAAAATTCTTCTTTGCTCAAATGAGCATTAGCTAAAAGTTTCTTTAATGGACACTTTACACTTCTCACTAGCCTTTCCCAAAATCCTCCCCACCATGGTGCTCTCTCAACAATAAACTCCCACTGTACCCCATAGTGTGAAAAGTAGGATTGGAATCCCTCCTCTTTTAGCAAGGACCAAACTTCTTGGAGTTCCTTTGCAGCCCTTTTGAAGGTTTTTGCATTATCCGATACGTATCGAAACCCCTTCTGTTCACAAACCTTTTAAAGGCCAAAAGAAATACATCACTACTTAAGTTGCTTCCAACTCCAAATGGATTGCTCTGGTAGTAGCACACTTGAAAAGACATATATAACCTTTGTTAGACTCCCCTTGTTCATACACATAGACTGGACCTGCGAACTCTACTCCCACTACATCAAATGGGGCAGTATAGACACGCGTTCTCTTGGAAGTGGAGCCACCTTTTCATAATAAGGCTTTGCACTCCAACGCTTGCAAACCACACATTTATGCAAGACCTTTTTTACTACTTGTCTAATTTTGGGAATCCAAAACTGTTGTCTGATCTCTATTATCATTTCTCTAACTCCAGCATGTAACAACTTATGATGCGTATCCAGGATCAAAAGTTCCACAAAGTGCCCCCCAGAAGGTAGCAAAGTTGGATGTCTTTTCTCCTCTGGAAGCCCAGAAAACTGTAGTCTACCTCCTACTCTCAATAAATCCTGATCCGAAAACACATCCAAACCCTTGAGAGCAGAATGTGTTGGTAGAACCTGTAATGGACTGTTGGTGAGCAATTCCCTCTCTTCACCAAATTTTTCCTTCTGTACATATACCACCCAGTATTGCCTGGCTTGCTGAATCTCCTTACTGTTCAGAATTCCTTCCCTTCTTGTTTCTCCCTTAATGTTGTCTGTAAATCTATATACCCATGCTGTTACTCTTGACAACCTTTTCAGACTGCTATTGTCCTCAAGCCTCAATATGGGGTCCTGCTGCATAACTTGACAACTGTTCACAGTGCATTTTCTCATCTCACTCACCCATTTTTCTTCAGCCTGGCATTCTCCGACAATAAGCTGATTAGAAGGCCAATTTTCACTTCCAAGTTTTAGTCACTAGCCCATTCAACCACAAACTTGTGTGTGCAAGATCTTTCACTGAAATTCCTCGTGTTGGTAAATCAGCTGGGTTTTGGGTGCCTGAACAATGCTTCCATTGCTTTGGATGTGTGTGTGCTTGAATTTCCTCCACCCTATTGGCAACAAATGGTTTCCATTTCTTTGCCTGGCTTCTTAACCAGTGCCAAACTATAGTGGAGTCTGTCCAATAATAGCTTGGAATTTCATAAAGGGCCAAAGACTTTTGCACTGTAACTGCAAGCCAACTAGCAATAACTGCACCCATCAATTCCAACCTTGGAATAGAAAGCCTTTTCAAAGGTCCTACTCTGCTCTTTGCAGCAACCAACCTGCAACTTACTTCCTCTTTGAATGTGCCTCTTATATAAATACAAGTTGCATAGGCTTCCTCACTTGCATCACAAAAGCTGTGCAGCTCCAAATTGTCTGGAATATTGTTCAACTCTCCAAAGTACCATCTTGGGATTTCAATGTCTCCAAGATGTGCCAATTCTTTGAACCAATATTTCCACCTTACCACCATATGATCAGATAATTTTTGGTCCCAACCAAGTCCAATTTCCCAGAGGCTCTGAAACCAAATTTTTTACTTTATCACAAATGGAGCCAGGAATCCAAGAGGATCAAAGACCTTCGAAGCCAAACTAAGAGCTGTACGTTTTGTCCACCTTGTCTCATTCTCAGCCAGCTCTACTAAAGATTTCCCATTGAAGGTAAACAAATCTTCTCCTTGCTGCCAAACAATGCCTAGCACCTTTGTGTCTATTGCCCACAACTCCTTAATACCAGAATCCTCAATACTTTCTGCTGCATCAGGTCCTACACAGGACTGACTCATAAGCTGTTGTAACTGAGAATGATTGGTCTGCCATTTTCTGAGCTCCATGCCAGCCTCCCTCATTATAGCTCTAGCCTCCATGAATATCTGTTTAGCCATTTCTGTATTATCCACGGAACACAGCAAATCATCAACATAAAAATTTTTCTTTGTGTTCAATAGTGTTAGGATGGACTTCAGAATATTTCTTAAAATGGTACTGCACAGTACTGCACAGTAGCTGCCAACAGAAATGGACTAGAGCTGAGGCCAAACAACACTGACTTCATTCTATATGCTTGAACCTTCGGTTCCTTTTCCAACAAGTCTTTCGTATCCACCCACAGATATCTTACTGCATCTCTGTCCTCTGGTTTTAACTTTATCCGCAAAAAGGCTTGCTTCACATCCGCAGTCAATGCTACTCTACCAAACCTGAATCTCAGTAACAAGGAAAATAAATCTGCATTTAAATTTGGCCCAGCATCCAAACAGTCATTCAAGGACACACCACCTTTGTCCTTGGCTGAGCCATCAAAAACTACCCTCAGTTTGGTGGTAGTTTCGTCTCGCCGTACCACTGGATGGTGTGGCAGATAATGTGCCTCCTGACTCACCAGCTCACTTTGCACCCTTTCAGCATAGCCCTCCTTTACATAGCTTAGGATGGCCTCATTGTATTCAATTAACAACTCAGTTTTTCTTAGCCTGTGCAATGAAGTCCCCAACCTCCTATTAGCTAGCTGAAGGTTTGAACTGGGTTTGCAAGAATCCTTCCAAGGGAGGCCAACTTCATAGCAACCATCTCTAAACCCAATCCCTTTTTCAAATTGCTCTAAAACATCACTGTTCACTGTACTTGTCTGCTTCTCCTGTTTGTCCTTTATGCCAATGGATTCAAGTTCCCAAAAGGCTTTCAAATGCCTTTCCAAACCATGGCTGTTCTCTTCACTCTTAACAAAAAGAGCTTTAACCTCCATTTCATTGCAATAGCTACCACGTAGCATCCAGCCTAGCTTACTTTCAATAGCTACAGGACCTCGAGATGTGCGAACAATGTTACCAGTGATGAAGTCCCAATAATAGTCAGCTCCAATCAAAAGACTAATATCTTCTGTTCCTTCAAACTTATTATTGCCCAAATTAATTCCTTTAACTTGCAATTCTTGGACACATGCCATATCTAGACAAATAGTGACTGGAGCACAAAGTTCCTCAATCTCTACAGCTTGGACCTTGATAGTGGGACTTTGTGGTAACAACCCCTGAACCAGAACTTCTACCTTCTTAACTTTGGTTCGGTTTTGAATGGAACCCCCAAACTCAGAAATTCTTAAATTTTCCCTCTTAAGTTCTTTAAACTTCAATTTCCTGGAAATTCTGGTCTTAATAAAGCTACACTGGCTACCACTATCAAACAACACTCTTACAGTAGCTTCTCTATCATTCCCAATTAATAATGCTGCAGCTGTTTGCAATAATCCCCCTTTACTTTTACTCCCTTTCATAGCAGTGGCATGTGCCACTGATGTCTCTACTTCGGGGGTAGTCCTACTCGGAGTGTTTTCACACAATAATGGCTGATGCCGGCCATAGCATTTTTTGCACAAAATTTAAAACTTACAAAACCTTGCTCTGTGACCTTTCAAAAAACATTTAAAACATGCTGTGGACTTAGTTACCCTGTCCTTTCTGTCCTCAACAGGTAAAGCCTCAGCCACCTTACATTTATATGACTTGTGGTTGCCTTCGCAAAATATGCATTCCTTGATTCCCTTTAATTTATTCTCAGAGGATGCATGTAGAGCTGACACTGTACCTGGGCTATCCCTTTTTGTAGAAACTTTGGTGATGTGCCTGCCTTTGTCCCCTTGTTTAACATCCCACTGTGCAAACTCAATTCCCTCTCGTCTTGCTAATTCTGTGCCTAAAAGACTTAACATCTGCTGAAGAGGGAAGTACACATGTTCTATAGAGTGTCCCCTACTTAATTCAAGCAAAATTGAGCTAGGCAATTTAGACTCCAGTATAGTAACCAACATTATACCATACCTTTCCATTCCTACACCCAAGTTGTCCAGAGACCTAGTTCTAACTTCAAATTCATCATATAACTGCCGTAACTCCTTGACACTATTGGGATTATTAATAGGAGGTATAGCTAAAAGTTCGCGGAGGTGGCTTTTAATTAAGATCTCTGGCTTACAAAACCGTTTCTTTAATATACAAACTTTCTTTAATATATCCCAAGCCACATTATAATTAGCCTCTGTTAATGCTAATCCTGCTGTTGTCTTCGCTGCCTCCCCTTCCAAGAGGGACTGCAAACAATTAAACTTCTTCACCGCACTTAATATGACTAGAATGAACTGCTGATTGAAAACTGTCTGCCCACCCTTGCCATTCCTGAATACTCCCAGAAAATGTTTTGAGTACAAGCCTCGGTAATTGAACTGCAGATCTGTTAACCTTAACTTCACAAACACCGTTTGTTGAGGGTTGTGTTTCATTATTAGACCTAGTCTCTAACTGTACTGAGCTGCTAAACTCTTTTGCTCTGTGGCATACTTTAATTATGTCATCAACAATCTCTTCAAAGTAAATTATATTATTTTCTATTTCATCCTCTTCTATAAGAGCCTCAATTTTAACATTTACTTCGCTTAGAGCAACCTTTTTAGTTTCTAATATGGAAAGCTGCGCAGTCACTAAGCTTAAATCCTCTTGCTCTATGGCAGAATCTATAGTGACAATGACCTTTGTAATTAGACCTTTGTAGGCGCTTCTCCTTTTTCTAAACTTGTTCAATTCGGCTGCACTCATCTTCACTGCATACAACAATTGGGTTCAATGCCAAATAAGCTGAATTGGCAAAAATACTTAACCAAACTGATCAAACTCAAATTTTGCTTTTTTCAAATAAACTGAATTGCTTGGTTGGGGTACTGACCAACCACCAGTATGGAATACCAAATTTTCCATCCAAGTAATTGGCGCACTGAAGTCTGCAACCTTCGCCTAAGAACAATAAACCAAAATTAACCAAATCGGTAAAAATGTAGGCCCAAACCAACGACAGACTAGCGGCCAAGTTTCGCAATTGGGCGACCAAACTTTCTACCCTGGGACGTTAACTCAATTATACTCAACCCGTCCATGCCTAACTTGGGCTACAATTTGCACATTCAGAACTTTGCCGAAAAATAGTCACTGACTCAGTCTTGGGCTAGAATACGGTTTCGAAGGACCATGTTATATTTTATTTTATTGGGTTCAGAATCCCAGCTGAGCCCTGAACGGCCAAGCTCTGAAGGGCCAGTTCAACCTACAGCCCAAGTTAAGCTAGACTAAAACTTACGGACTTGGAAGTCCTATTAGGTCCTACCTCAGGGTTGCTGACTCGATGTGGGCCTACCTTAGGCCTCAGTTACATAGAATTAAGATAAAATCAAAAGAGGCACTATTTATGGTCTTTCTAAACCTTGCAACAACAACACAACCTGCACCATTGCACGATGCAACAATTTCCTATCGAAACAACCAAACTGAATTGCAAGAGAGCTCTCTATAAGACCACGCCCTGTAAGTGCCGCATTCAACAAACGAGTAGGAGGGACGTGCAGTGCCCCCAAAAAAATGATGCCACAAGAATGCAAAAACAATGATGTCACAAGAGCCCAAAAATGCTAGCTCTAAATTAAGTGAATTTTTCACTAACCTTACAATTATGAGATGGATATATATACACCTTAACTTAATATATACAAGCAATGCTGCATCAATCAGCTTAGTCATCATATCGCCTTGGGACAACAATGGCTCTTCCTCTTCTAGATTTTCTAACAATAATGTCTCTCTGGTGTTACTTTAATGGTACGAGGTGTTGGTGCATGATTGTATATGTAGTGGCAAGGGTGTTGTGGGTTAGTTGTCGCTGCTGCCATGAATTGTGTTCCCTTCATGTCTAAATGTTCCCTAAGTTTCAATATTTTTGTTTGTGTGTGCAGGTGTTCTATTGGTGTTGTTTGGGTATATCCTGTAATGATACGAAGTGCGTTGTTTTGTATTATCTGTAAGGTGTTTATGTGTGTGTTTGAGATAATGGGTGCCCAGCATGGGCTAGCATAGTTCATAACTGAGCGAATATATTGTTTGTATATGAGTGATGTTGTTTCCTGCTGGTGTCCAAAGTTTGTGCCTGTTAGTAGGCTACCCTAAGCGTGTTAAGTCTTGACGTACATTTGTTTTTAATGTCCTGAATGTGGTTTGCAAAAGATAATGATGTGTTGTATGTGACCCCAAGTATTTTGGTCCTGTGAGTGTGTGGAATGTTGGTGTTGTTTAGTGTAATCTGTGGAGTTATCTGGTGTTCTTTTGTGTTGCTTGTTAGCAAGGTGATGGTTGATTTTGTGGGCGCTACTTTGAGTCTATTGTGTGGAAGCCAGTCTTGTATACTGTTTATGTATGTTTGTAGGTTATTTGTAGCGGTGTCGATGTTGTTGTGGGTGGATGTTAGAGTGATGTCATCTGCATATGATGATAAGGTAAGCTTGTTATCTATGGGTGTTGGAATGTCATGCGTGTATAAGTTGAACAGTGTTGGTGAGAGAACAGAGCCTTGAGGGGACCCCGTTCGGAAAAAGCTTGTTTTTGGATGACTCGCCATTAAATGTGACATGGGAGTATCTTCCTGAAAGGTAGTTGCTCAGCCACCTTTTGGTGTTATTGTGCATGTTTGTGTTGAGTATTTTGTTTATGAGAGGGAGGCGTGGGATAGCATCAAATGCTTTACTAATGTCTATTGTTGCTAATAGTGTACGATGAGCTGGTCGTCTGAGGTTGATGCCATCCATGTTGTGCTGCGTGAGGTTAGTGAGTAATGTCGTGGTTGAGTGGTGAGGTCTGAATTCATGTTGAGTAGGCGATAGTGGTATGTGTGGGTTGGTGATTTGTAAGATTAGTCTTTCTGTTACTTTGGAAGGTGTGTATAGTAAAGTAATGGGTCTATAGGAAGCTGGTTCTGTTGGATTTTTGTTTGGTTTGAGTAGTGTAATAATTTTACCTTGTTTCCATATGTCAGGAATAATACAGTGTTGGTATGAATATGTGCTGATGTTTGTGAGAGCTAGTATTCCCTGTGGGCCCAAGTGTATGGTGTATATTAGATAAGTTTTATGTTGTCTGGTCCAGTAGCCTTCGAATGCTTAGTTTTTGATGATCTTGGTGGTCTGGTCCGTATTGAAGGGTGTAATGGTCGTGTCGAGTCTGTAGGTTTTCTTGTGTCTGGCTGTTTGTCTGTCTGCGTGTTTCTGGTTGTTGTCTCTGTTTAAGTGACTTAACTTTGCGTAGTGATTAACTAGAATGTTAGCTTGTTGTGTATATTTTGGGATATTATTTTGGCTGCGACAGATAGCCGCGTGTGAGGTGTGAATGCCGATGTTAGAGTGGGTAATGCTGTTTATACTCTTGTATAGCCTGGATGTATCTGTGGAGTGGTTTAGTGTTGTTATGAATTCCCTAAATGTTTGTTTGTTTTTCTTTAAGTCTGTTGTTTATTTCTGTGTTGAGCTGTTGCATCTGCTGTTTTATGGCTTCTGTGTGTGGTGTTTGTGTGCTATGTTTGAGGTTGTTACGTTGCCTTATGAGGTGGGCTATTTCTCTAGTGTAATTTGGGTTGTATTTCCTAATGTTGCCCTTGGGTATGTATTTGTTTGTATTGTTGATGATCTGATTAAATGTCTTGAGTGTTGTATTGATGTTTATGATGAGTGTGCTGTTCAGTGTGGTGAATTGTTCCTCAGTCTGTATTTTGAACTGTTCCCAATCAGCTTTCTTGTAATTTCTTTAAGTGTGCCTAAGGCTGTTGGGGCAGAGTGTAGAACGTGTTGTAATAATGATGGGCAGGTGGTCTGATGACAGTTGTTTTTCTGTTCTCCAGTGTGTATGTGTTGCTAGTGAGGGGGAACAAAACGTTGTCTGGGGAGGAGTTTGAGTATCCTTCTCGATGTGGTATGTGTGTATGTTCTTCTGTATTGTTAAGAATGAAGAGGCTGTTTAGTTGTGTGGCTATGTTGGCGCCTCTGGTATTGCTTTGATTGTGCAGGTACCAACTAGTGTCTTTAGCGTTGAAGTCTCCTCCTAAGATGACATTAGTGAGAGAGGCCAGATTGTGTAACTGTGGATTGTAACTGGCTGGCGCCTGAGGTGAACTATCTGGTGCGATGTAAATGTTGATGAGTGTGGACCTGTATTTCTAGCGTGTTATCTGCTTGGATTGTGTTTGTAGTGTTTTGGGTGGCATCAATGTAGCTAATGCTTTTACATATGTAAGTGATGAGTCCACCCCCGTGACCCCGAGTACAATTTTGACGGATCGCCGTGAAGTCAGGGATGGTGGGTGTTTTGTGTGCGCGTTTTAGTTTTGTTTCTTGTATAACTTTATAAGTGCTATGTGAATGTTTTGTTTGTGTACGAATTCCCTAAGCTGCGTGATTTGTTTGTGAGGCCATCTACGTTGTACTGTAATATGTTAATATTATGCTTCTGTATGTGTCTCATAGTCCTATTATGTCTGTGTCTTTATGTATGGTGACATGTGTAAGTTGTAGTGGGGCCTGGATTAGTCTTAATGTCGCTGTAGAGTAAGAGTAGTCCGGGGAGCACGCAATTGCTCCCCGTAAATGAAAAAAAAATAGCACGCTGGTATAGGTCCGGCCTCGGGAGCCGATCGGCACTTTGACCGTGCCACGCAACAGGCCGTCGACTGCCAGTCTGGCCAACTGTAGACATCCCGCTGCACGGAGATTTGAGGAAGTTTGGCCACCAGCGCGTTGATGTTTCGATTTGACGTCGCCTCTTCTTCGCGTTGACATGTCCCGCGCTGGAGGATATAGCCACTGTTAGAAGCTTCCTCGCTAGCTGCTAACTGTCGACATAGTTGAGGTTTTTAGCTCCTTCCTATCAGTTTCTTATTATCTTTGGTCAAAATGTGCTGTTTAATACTGTCATTTCTCTCTGTACCTTATTTTCTTTATTAATTTGTCCAACAATCTGGGATTGGAAGTATATAATGAAATTATTTCCGGTCCTGTCCTTCAAATGTTTTGATAAAAAGTTCTTTTAGGATTTTCTTTGAATCAAGAATAAAGAGAATGAATTCTTTACTAAATTTTGCTTTATTCTTTCCAAGTTTCTGCTAACTTCACCATAATTTTTCCGTTTGTTAAAAAAAGTGGGTAGAAATAACCGCATATATTTCCAAATAAAATATAAACAAAATAAATATAGAATAAAAATAATAACCCTCGTTTCTAACCAACTAGTGAAGTTGGGTTTCCCTAATTAACAAAAGAAGAAGTAAAAAAGTTTCTGAGACAAAGAAAAACGGAGCTCTTTGTCGATTCTTGAAAAATTTTGACTGCTGAATCAAGCGGGCTAGTTTTTTCATGAAAAATTCTTGTAGTTCCCCAACTAACCGGGCAACTTAAAGTCAACCTTTAAACCTCAATATTAACCACTGCAATTAAACTAAAACCCTGTTTAACTAAATAGTGGCCTACCAGAACTAGGTGTAAGTAATTTAATTAAAATACATAACTAAGGTAAGAGATTAAAACTAGGTACCTAGAAGAAACTCGAACCGGGCTACAACTGCCCTAACTAAATAATTAAATGGCTGTTATAGCCCCTATTAAAACTTAAAGGCAATATAGCCCTAACTTAACTTGAGTAAAAACCTTCAAAACCTTAAACCTTTAAAAACAAGAACTTAAGGGCAATACAGCCCTAGCCTAACTTAAACTGCAAAACCTAGGTCTGGGAAATAGCCCCTATAAATAAGTAACTTAGCAGTGTGCCAAATAGTAACTTAAAACTTAACAAATAAAATTCAAATCTGGAAACTAAATGAAACTTATGGATTAGTTAGAAACAGAAAGGGTAACGTTCAACTGGCAACTTCATTTTTGCTAAGTCTAAATTAATTTTAATGAATTTAGTTTGACCATAGTTAGTAATCTGGCTGCCGACCAGAGTTTAACTTTAAAACCACTGCAGCCTACAGTGAAAAAGTCTGTAGCTATGTTGACAGTGTCTAAATGGGCCATTATTATTTCTATAATTACTGTCTATTTAAAATAAACTTAGCCTTAATATTACACCTAAATAAAAATAATCTCAATAAAATTTTCAATACCGTTAATTTGGCTAAACACATTTTTGTTTTCAGATTTTGAACAAATTTAGTTTCTTCAGAAATATTCCTGACTTTATATACTCTCACTAAATGGTCTGTCTTTACTCCTCGTAGTTGCTTTGGAGCAGATCTCGGCAATCATTCACTAAATGATGTTATATATTATATCATCACATCATAAGTAAGTTATAACTATGCTTACAAAAGTGGACCTTTCCTCTCAAGGGAGGTCCTTCGACCCCCCCCCCCTGGCTACCGGCCTGACTTTGTATAAAGGTTATATTGGAACGACGTCACTAGCTGACAATGCTAAGTGCACTCGGAAAGGTTTCCTATCATGTTTGCGTGCAGCAGCAAAAAAAAAAAAAACGCGATTACTAGTTGTAAGTCATGCTTTTCTTAAATGTGTGTGTGTGTGTGTGTGTGTGTGTGTCACTCGAACTTGTTTTATGCAACTTTCTAGTGTTTCTTTTTCTGCTTCTGTTAGGCACAGCATAGAGTAAAACAGAAGGTTAGGTTAGGTTAGGTTATCAAGAACTTACCTCTCTTAAAAAGTTGTTATAATCGACGGCGGTTGTATGACCAATCAAAAATAAATTATATGAAAAACGGTACACAAACTGGAAAAGGTCCAAGAAATTTTGCACACGAGGCTAGCCTACCAAATTTGTCCAAAAATCGATTAACACTTTCTTCTTCTTGTTCAAATGTTGTAACGTCTCTAAAACCTTCATAAAAGTGACGTTTCCATTTGACAACCATAATTTTTATAACGTGATCTCCGCAGAAGATTGATCTCAATAAAGCAACCCCCTCATAGCTACAGCAAAGCTCACTTATATCCAGTTGGTCCGCGCTCGAATTTTAACGTAAATAATTTTATACAAACGATTTTGAACAAATTTTTTAAGCCAGTGAGAGCCCAACATTTACTGTAAGTTCACAAGTCACTTACATTTTGAGTGTAGCCTCACATATTTGGTCTCTTTCTTGGCTTTGGATGTGAAACTCAAATTTTTGATGGCTGTGGTATTTTC